>JAUZSU010022015.1:0-10718 GCA_034780255.1 Parotocinclus maculicauda
ATCCTCCATGGGTGGCCTAGATGTTAATATGTTAATTAAATAAATACTAAAAGTATATTAAATTATAGCAAAATTAGGTTAATAATTAAATAACAATTTTTCTCAGAAGGCTTTTCGAGTACTGATTTTTTTTCCATTGATGTCCATGCATTTTTAACAAGACAACGTAAGACCACATGCTGCAGACATTATAAAGGCATGGCTGTGGAAGGATAGGGTACGGGTACTGGACTGGCCTGGCCTGTCTGCAGTCCTGACCTGCCCCCAATAGAGAATGTGTGGAGAATTTAGAAACATGCGACAACTTTAACCTTGTACTGTTGCACATCTTTAGACATATTTGAAGAAAGAATGAAACAAAATAACACCTAAAACACTTGGTATCCTCGGTGATATCTTCACAGACATAATTTCCTCTGAAAGTGTTGTGAGAAGGAATGGCAACATTATAAAGTGTTAAATGCTTCTACAGTACTACCTTTTTAAAAGTGTTGCAAGGCTTAAATGCAGGAATGGGTGTTTATTAAGGGATTAACCGTACCGTCGCAGCGGACACTTGATGGATCATCGATCTCCACACATTTCTGTCTTTCATCAATGTGATCCATGAAGTATTTCGGCAGGATACCGGAGTAGTTTGCCATTGCTTTCTCCACCCCTTCCCATTTATCTGGGCTTGGGATCGGCGTGCAGCTGTTTCCAGTTATACACAAGTCAATGATAATTTGGAGACTCCAATTAACCTAACACACGTGTATTTGGACTGTGGGACGAAACTGGAGTACCTGGAGTAAACCCACGCAGACACGGGGAGGACATGCAGACTCCACATAGAAAGGACCCAGGCCGCTCCACCCTGTGATTGAACCCGGGACCTTCTTATTGTGAGACAACGGTGTTACCCCACCGAGCCACCGTGCCACCAACTATGGACTATATATATATATATATCTATATATTTATGCGGGTCTTTTTTTTTTGGGGGGGGGTCTGAAGTATCTGTCCCTGAAGTCCACACTGAGCTACGAGACAGGACGGACAGTTAAGTCTGCTGCCCCTGCCTCCTGGATTCGGTCGCTTTTGTACAAGAGATGTTTTAATCTCAACCATAACTTTTCCTGGTTAAACAACGGGTTAATAAACTTTCCAAAAAAACCCAGCACGTCACCTAAGGGTTGGGACAGAACCTGGAATCAAGGAAGGCTAAAAAAGAACCTGTATGAAGGGGCCATGATCCAGAAATAAAGGTGTAAAACTCACAAGGAAGACGGGTGGGTAATATGATGATATTTCATCGTATCGTGATCATGTTTTGTTATCGTTCCAGACGAGATGCTACTCTGAGCACTTCGACGATATCTTCAGGGCTTAAGGAACGCTAACTAAGTGCATGTTCATATGGCATGTTAATAAAGCGGGTAATTATCCGTTTCATCTGTCTCATGAGGCGTCAGACACGACCACACAGACCTCTTCCTAGTCAGAGATGGGAGGGCACTGGCTCCCAGTGCTGCCACTGCATGGCAACTCAAACCTGACCTCGCCAGAGCTGGGGTACAAAACGCAACCCAAATGTAGTGCATAACTAAAAGAACGGGAGGAGTAATTAGTGTGTTAACAAATGCAAAATGCGAAATGAGCGTCGCTTAGCACTTCTAACCCTCAACTTGCAGCTTTGCCACATTACATCATTCTTGCACAGGAACTGAAAGCGTCATGTAACGAAAGCGATCTCAAGCGGAGTTTGAGCTGCACACTCTTACCGGAACAGCTGACAGCGTCTTTAGCGTTGAGGTTTTTGTTGCAGTGCTGGCAGAACGGCGTATGTAGCGAGCTCACAGAGCTGAACACATGCCCGTTTACGACCTTCTTCTCCCTGTCTCGGGCTTCTTTGTCTTTTTCCCGGTTCTTCTCTTTGTCCTTTTCCTGCGTGAGGAAAACGGAAAGAACACAATCCGCTGAGGGAGCTGCAACAGCAAAGTTTCTACGTGAGCATCGCACCGAGTGGTGTCTGCATAAAACCAGGCAGTGGTCACGCTTCTGCTTTACTAATCAACAGGGTGTTGGTTTAAATCCTAACGCAACCAAGCTGCCACCGTTTGGCCTTTGAGCCCGACTTCGCTCCATTGTTCAATCTCCAAACGTTCTGCATTGTGATACACCAAGTCACAGACAGTAGGCTCTTACTTAAGTTCCCCTATTGCCAACTTCCTGTTTGTGACACCATGGAAAAGAGCGAGCAAGCACAGAAGCGCAGAAAGATTTTAGCTTTAAATGTGCGAGCTTTATCACCAGGTTTTTATCACGATCCGTGACGTCATCACGGCCCAGCTGTTATCTCGCACCTCCCGCAATCTAAAGGGAAAATCCCTTTAACTTTACAAAGGCTGAGAATTAAAGAAGTGAGATGAAAACAGGACCACCACAATGACAATCGACCCAAAGTCTAACGTGAATCGTGTGAAAGCAAACTCGTGGAGTCATCCTACCTCTTCTTTAGAGCCGGGGATCTTCAGGGAGCGCCCGTGTTCAAAAAACCTTCTGTAACCTAACATAACTGGTACGAACCCGAGCCCTCGGTGGCTCACTCACACTGAGATCGGTTCAGTCTCGCAGCCAGAATAGAGGAAGTGATGAGCTAAGAATAGGAGGTGCTCGTCCTGTGCCTGGTTCTGATCTGGGATCAGCCCGTGCCTTTATCAAAACACGTTGTTGAATGAATCACGCGTGAACCACGGCTGAGAGACTCGACTGCAGTCCTTCTGTAGGGACTTCCAGCACAATACAGTAACCTTGCGACGGGAAGTGTGACGTGTGGGACTGGAAGCAAGATCACACCACGCTTCATCTTCCTGCCTGACTTCCTCCACAGTGGGGGCAGAACTTAAGTGTTTAATCAGAGCTAAATCGCTGATTCACACAGCCTTTGCTTATCACAAAGTATTGCTTAGGTTCTGTCCTGTCAATAAACCCGAATACCAAACACACCTTCAAACCATTTGATTTGATTGGTTATTTCTTAAAGCTTCACAATTTTTAATTATCCACTCTTATTGACAGCGAAGTGCAGTGTGAGCAAGCCTAGGGCAACAGTGGCAAGGAAAAAGCCTAAAGCAAAAAAAAACTCAGAAAGGGGACCCATTACCTTGGGAGGGTTAGATGTAGACCAAATATGAACAGAGAGAACATATTTAATGTGATGAGCTTTGAGTGACATTTTTAATTAACAGGGTTCTGTCTGTGCATGTTAACGTTTGTTCTGTTTGGTTCTGTCTCTCCCTCCCTCTGTCTCTCACTCTGTCTCTCCTTCTGTCTCTCCCTCCCTCTCTCCCTCTGTCTTTTGGTCTCTCCCTCCCTCTCTCCCTCTGTCTCTCCCTCCCTCTCTCCCTCCCTCTCTCCCTCTGTCTCTCCCTCTGTCTCTCCCTCTGTCTTTTGGTCTCTCCCTCTGTCTTTTGTTCTCTCCCTCGGTCTCTCCCTCGGTCTCTCTGTTTCTTTCTCTGTCCCTCTCTCTCTCTCTCTCTTACTCTCTCACTCTCTCTCACTCTCTCTCTTTCACCCTCATTGTTATATTAGTTATAGTTTTCTCATTTGCTTTTTGGCGATGACCCACTTTCTTGTTGTCTGTCTCGCCTCTTGGTCTTGTTGTTTGATCTACCTGCCTGTCCCTCTTTTTTCGACTCGCGCCTGGACTCTGATATTTCCTGTGACCCTGAACTGTTTATCTGCTCTGCTTTAATAAAGCTCTGTTTGACTGCCTCTGTGTGTTCGGCTCCCTTACTGGGCATGGCCTGACCCACAATCTCTATAAATCTATATACATTCTGGGGTGCCTGGACTCTTGACCAACATCGTAAACAAAAAGGCTGTACGCTCTGTTAAGTAAAATAAAGACATTTATAAATGTTAGTCAATAACTAAGTAATAATTAACTTACCCTGATTTTCTTGGTCATCTTACTTTTCAGGTAACTAAAAGTACGGCTCACTTTGTTCTCATTTTTTTCTTCAAAGCCCATCCTTAAGGAGCCCGGCTCTTCTTCAGTGATACTAAACAAAGCAAATCAAACGGACTGATGAGATCAGGACACTGAAAGACATCATGTACTGGAGGTATGCTTTCATTCTTATATAAGACTCAACATAACACCTAGACTGAATACCACATTTTGTTTTAACTCTAAACTGAACACTACACTTTAGTCTTTACATTTGACCAAACACCACACGCTGGACCTTATATTAGACTAAATATCACATTTCTTTCTTTACACTGGTCTGAACACCACATTTTGGCCCCTATATTAGACCGAACACCATACTTTGGTCCTTATATTAGACTAAACACCACATTTTGGCCCCTATATTAGACCGAAAAACATACTTTTTTCCTTATATTAGACTAAACACCACATTTTGGCCCCTATATTAAACCGAGCACCACACTTTGGTCCTTATATAAAACTATAAATCCCATTTTGGCCATTTTATTAGAATAAACACCACACTTTCGTCCTTATACTACATTAAACGTTACATTTTGGTCTTTATACTGGACTAAACACCACACTTTGGTCCTTATATTAGACTCAAAACCACACTTTGTTTTTTATATAAGTCTAAACACCACATGTTGAGCCCTATGTTAGACCAAACACCACACTTTGGTCCTTATATTAGACTAAACACCACATTTTGAGCCCTATGTTAGACCAAACACCACACTTAGGTCCTTATGTTGAACTATAAATCACACTTTGGCCATTTTATTAGAATGAACACCACACTTTCGTCCTTATACTACATTAAACGTTACATTTTGGTCTTTACACTGGACTAAACACCACACTTTGGTCCTTATATTAGACTCAAAACCACACTTTGTTTTTTATATGAGTCTAAACACCACACTTTGGTCCTTATATTAGTCTGAACACCACACTTTGGCTCCTATATTAGACTAAACACCACGCTTTGTAGCTAATATGAAACCTTATACATTAATGAGGCTATGGTAACAGAAGTGCATCAATCCCTGTTGCTTTTGGTATTTACAGGCATGATGGTGGACATGGGTAATAAGTGACCTGTGTCGAACACCACCTATTGGTCTAAGCACTAGACTGAACACTACACTCACCTGTATCTAAGGGAACTTGAAGTGCTTGTAAATGATTTCATGCCTGAAAAGACACAAAAAAGACAATCATGAGGCAATATATAAATTGTCCCCTTTGCTCTCCAGTTGGACATGCCCAGTTTTCCGTGTCTACATCGGGTGCTGACCCCACCACTGACGGAGACAGTGTGCAGGCCAGCGAATGACTTCAATTACCAGTCACTTACGGTAGATACTCCACATCCCATCACTTCTCTCCTCCAGACGTAGAGCAGTATGAAAGCTCTTGAATTTTGGACATTTCTCACTACATTCCTACACCGAAGACATTTGGGCTTTCAAGAATGTATCAACCAGACAAAGCACTACTGTTATAGCTGTAAAAAAAAGTTAAAGTATCATTTTTCTTTGCGTCAGACTCATGGAAAACTGTGCACATGCCAGATTCAATTACGAAACCCGCAGGGGTCTGTCAGCTTTTACGGTCCCAAAGATGGTAGCTTGGGCCACCTTGGGTCAAACAGTGAAAACCGATGAAGAAAAGTGGAGAAAGTTGGCAGGGCCGCCGCGTTGCTAACAACTCCACCGTGGAGACGGAAAAACACTGTAAACATTTCAGAAAGTTTTAATCTTTAACCCACAGTAAAATCATAGGCAATTCAAAAGGCCAAAAATAACTGCGTGGTTCGACCCCGGCGCTGTTGCGGCTGCACTGGGGGTGGGGTGGGGGGTGTGAGGAGGGGGTTATGGTTTTTAATGGTAATCTAATCTAATGCTATGGGTCTACAGAGGGCAGATGCAAGAGCATGTTCTGCTGGTTTCTATCTGGGTTCTGTTGTTAAAACTTACTGACAGGGTCCTCCTCATCACTGGATGAAGAGCTGGCCACAAAAGCACGTTTGGACTTGCGTAGAATCGGAGAGATGTTCAGGGCAAAAGAGATCCGTCTCTTTTGCCGAGCCCTTGCTTTTGGTGGCAATCGAGGGCATGAAAAGAAGCAAGTTATCCGTTCAGAAGTGTGGCAGACATGGAGAATGGACACTGACGAAGAAACCGTCATGAACTGTACGTTTTTAATATGAGTAACAGAATAATTACACAGACAGTAAGAGATGATCATATTTTATTATCACTATTTTCTTCTCGCAGAAAGCGAGAAGTAACTTTTAAAGCCGGGAAGAAATCTGACTCACCATCAATGTCCCTCTGGCTGATAGACAGCATGGAGACGGACTCACGGAGAGGCAGAGTCATAGACTGACAGGTCCGTCGGAATGGATGAGATCTTCTTAGTTTCTATAAATGGGTAAGAATGGAGATTTGGATTTGAAATGAGAGTTAGGTTTCTGACAGGTGTATCCATCGGCACGGAAACAACTCGGCACTGAATTGTAGTTTTATCTTCTACTACAAATGGGGGGCGTCATCAGACTCACATCCTGCGATCGGCTCAAATCCCAGCGATAAAAGGTCCATTTTAACCTGGGATCTCAGAACTCCAGGACATGCCATGTTCTAAAAATCACTACAGGTACTACATTTCCCATAATGCCCCAACATCTTTTCAGAAGTTTGAGCGCCTTTTAGTCAGAGCCTTTTTTTAATCAATATGTAAAGAAAAAAGCTGTGCCACAGACTAACTAATGATAGCTCATAGCTGCACGTTTTGGCCATTTATAACCATATGACCTAATTGTAAAAAATATGTAGAGTTAATTTTTATTCATTCCTTATCCATGGCAGAGTAACGCCCACTTTGGTGTTAAATCACGTCATTTAGGTTAACAGGCTTTTTTATGACGGTGAGCAAAGGGGTACAGCTGTGCCCCTCTAAATTCTACGCAACCCCACAACATGTAGCTTAGAAACGCCCCTGATTGTAGAGTAGGGGCTCCGTATCTGCAGGTATCCAAAATTATTTAAAAGTCAAAAATTAATTTACATAAAACAGGGGACCAGCATTTAAACGACGGAGAATTGACTTGAAAATTTAGGGTTCAAATCCCACCTCGGGCAAGCTGTCACTGTTGGGTTAATCAACTGTATAACTTAATCAACTCTGGATTCATAATGATTATATAATAATTATTAATATAATGTAAATTCGATGTACATCGTGCGATCAGGGACAAGAAAAAAGTCTGTTGTACAAATAAGGCAAGGTTAAACAGCGCTGAAATAACGAGTGCTGGAGAGAGGCTGAGGATCTGTGAACTTAAGGGAGGCTACAGCAGGGTAAAAAGGAAAAACGTAATCTAGAACAGAGCTCTACGGATTTTTATTCCTAAATATTTTCAGGCTGTCACTGAACCACGTATGGCTTAGCTGTGAAACACTGCCTTGCATGTACAGTCACGTAAAACACCGGCAAATTACATGTTCTTACCTCTGTAAGGCACAAACCTGAATATTACAGATTCCTGCACTTTCTAATTAACCATCAGCAAGTCATATCAAGTCCCGAAACAAAGTAAACCCCCACAGGATCGTCTGGAGCGGCGTCCAAACATTTATGGAGGCCAAAATCGAGTTTAGGTTTTAAAACTGTATGGCTTAGAGACGATCAAAATGTATCAGAGTTAAGTCTTATTGCTGCCGAAGATCAGCTAAACGTAACCGTGAGTCACACAGACCTGGCGTCCAATCAGACGAGAGCTGAAATGACACGATCTTTTTCTTTCAGGTTGTACCATAGACTCTCCTAATGCCTACCTGATGTGATCTTCATTAGAACAACCCCTTCAGCTCTGATGGTGCATCTGCTTTACGTCAAAACATTCAGATTCACAGATTTATTTCCATTTCGAGAACAAAACAAATGGGTCTTTAACGTACCAGCATGTCCAGACTGCTGCTGTCTCCCAGGTCGGAGTCCATCCCTTCCTCGGTCAGGGACACCTGGGAACCCGTGTCTTCGCTCAGCTGGCTCTGAGATGAGCTCGTCCCCTGCCTCGGCCATTGTTTCCCATCGTCCCGTTTGGCTGCCAGACCCTCCAAGCTGATGCTGACAGAAGAACCAAAAGCAAGAGCATTCAGTTTTTGGACATTTCACCAAAGTCCTGGCACAAACCGAGCTCCATCTGTGTGAATGGTTTGTATTTACAGTTGCAGCAGGACCAAGGATGGAGGAAGTACACCGTGTTACGCTGACTGCTGTGAGACACTCATTACGGCTGAGCTGGGTCGAAGCTTGGCAGTGCGTTTGTGTAATTATGAATTGCTTGAGATGGAATATTGGCAGTGTGATAGTAACAATCAAACATCAGAGGTTCTTGTAACAGTTCATTTGCTTACACGGATGGCAGGCACATTTTGCGTAGCAGCAGGTCAGTCAGTTCTTGTTCACAAGTCTCAAGTCAGTGTGAGTGTCAGTGGTGATATATGGACCAGTCTACCCAGTTCACACTGCGGTCCCACAGTAAATAACGACGCAAGCATTTTTTGGAACGACTATTTCATGATCTTATGCACAAGGAGACCCTGGTTTAAGTTATGACAGGACCTTTCAGCCAGGTCAGGTATGAAACACACATCTCTGGCCATGTCTGAGTTAGAGGAGGCTGTGAGGGATGGACTGCAGTGGTGCCGAAGACGTTATGGTACCGGACCACGGACCTGAAGATCAAATTCCAAATCCCAGTTATTAATTAGAGTTCTATAGTTTATTTCTTACATATAAACATCTAAGTTTGAGACCCTTTTTGAGTCTTCGTGCTTCCAATATTTGCTCCTGACCACATTTATGGACTTTTTCCTGGCCACTGTCTCCCTGGGATTGCTTAAGCCTGGTGGTTACATTTTCTTACATTTGCTCACAAAATGAGGGGATATTTCACAATAAAATATCCCACAATAAAATAGAGCTATATATATATGCCCATATTTTATAAGCACCAGGCTTAACAGGCCCAGGGAGACAGTGGCTAGGAAAAAGGCCCTAAATGTGGTGAGGAACAAATCTTGGAAGGACGAAGACTAAGTTAAACACAGTAAATCCCAGTTTATTAAAAAGTTAAACACTAAAAGAACTCCCACAATGTAGTGATGCTTCAACAAAGTCAAGTCAGATTTGTTTATATAATATATATCATACAATAAAGCTGAAAAAAAGTGTTAAAGTGTAGCTAGCTCCCAGGGTTCAAATCCTGCTTTTGGTTCCTGCCCAAAGCCCTAACTGTACAACTGGTTAGCTTATAAGATTGGACTGTATCAATTTTAGTTTCACTGGATTTGTGAGCCTCAGATATGGTGCAATACTTTAATTTTTTAGTAAAACGGTTCATCTATTGTTCATATAATTTAAAATCTATTTCAGGATAAACATTCACCAGCAGTTTGAGGGTCTTCAGATGATCTCCTAACCTCATGCCATCATAAAATTGGGATGTACTGTATTTAACTAAGCACTGATACATCTGGAGAGCAGCAGTGCCGAGTGTAACCTGGTTTGTGTAGGGGGTGATCCACACCATGTGTAAGTGTAAACACTGTTTAAATTAACCCCGTGAGTCAGCGTAAACATATGTTTGTCAGATCCTGTGGGTGTAGGTTCCTCATTGAGTTCCTCATTGTGAAGGATCTTCCTCCAGCCAACTGTGAGTGAACTTCATGAGTTGTACCTAATACTCTAATACTCAGTGTGAGCACTGAAAAGGTTCGAAAAAACGCTCACTCACAGCAAATCAAACGAGCTCACCAAGCGTTTCATGTAAATCTAACATGACTCAAAGCAGCATGGCATGCAGTGTCAAATCAGCCATAATTAATCAGAAATGCTCGTTTGGGACAGTGGGATTCAGAACTTGCATATAAGCAAATATCTGGGAATGCCGCTCGAGTTTCTAATTTAAAACCATTTCTTTCCACTACATACTTTTTAAATCATTTTAAATCATAACATGATTTAAACATACAAAGATTTGGTCTGCATATGCAAACGTTTCCAAATTATCCACTAGTTTCGTTTTTCAGTATTTTCCCACTTCGGTCCGTTAATCTGCAGATCCTTTGGCATCTCGTACCACGGCAAAACCCCCTGCCGAAAAGGCACGTCCGGACACCGAATACGGCGAGATTAAATCCATACTTAGGGACGGATTAGGTTTGGGTCGTCCATTTGCCGTCTTTGCTAGCACCTCGCTGAGTTGCAGAAGCAGGGAGGAAGATCTCTTTTTGACCTTTCCTCCCTCAGACACAGCCAACTGTGTCCGTGTGGCGCCCCCCCAGGCCAGAGGCGCTGTTGGGACTGAAATACGAAGCTCAGCTCAGGGGGTCCATTAGTCAGAACTTATGTGATTATATTCTGCAATTTATTTATTAATTTTATATACAGTATTTTATTTATATTAGTTATCTTATATATATATACTTATGTATTTATATTCTGCAATTTATTTATTAATTTTGTATACAGTATTTTATTTATATTAGTTATCTTATATATATATATATATATATATATAAAACCATTTAATTTTTTTTAATACATTCTTTATTTTATTTTTTTATTGATTTATTTGTTTTTGTCTACTGCTTTTTTTTGTTTTGCTTCGACCGTCCCTTTTTGCCTCTTGTTCCTCGTCCCATTTAGGGACCTTTTCCTA
>JAUZSU010022026.1:0-10718 GCA_034780255.1 Parotocinclus maculicauda
CCTCTCATGGCAGGGTTTCCAACTGGCATTTTTCAACAGGGCAGTACAGGGTTCCCTCGCGTACACGTATACGTTAACGTATACATATACATGTATTTGATGAACTTTTACATTACAAAATCACAATATTTATAAAAATAATAATTCTAACAATAAAGGAATGTTATAAATCATAAAATATTAAGATTTACAGTAAATAGTGTTTTTACTCAGCGGATGAATACTCACCAAAAACGAGAAGTAACACCAGAGCATCTGTCGCCTGAGTCGTTACTTGCCGACATGACAAGTTTTTATCTGCGGTTTTGTGTTCACTGTTTGTGAAAGTTTTATTATAGACTGAATTTATTCAAGCCCTATGATGTTACCCAAACGTTCTGCAAGTTCTACGGTTAAAATAGTGTAGAAATACTTCAATAAATATAGCGTTCCTTTTCGTTTATCGCGGGTGGACCTGGAACGTAACCCCTGTGACAAACGAGGGAACACTGTACTTACCCACACCCAGCAAGGGTTTTCCAGGAATGTCTATGCAAGTTTGCAAATTTCCTGACCTGCCTTGTCTTCAGATTTATCACAAACCGAGCATTTATGAGATCAGCTATGACGCCAACGTCAGCAACCTATGAGTGTGCAAGATCTACAGCTCCAGCTGCAACATCTCTGAGCAAATTGTTGCGTGTTGCGGGATACAATTTAGAACCTGTTTGCCTCTAATTCCCGACCGTACCTCATCTTGTATCCAGGCTAGAGGCGGCCTAACAGAGTAACTAGAGCCTCCTGTCAATTGTTTTCCCAATAAACCTTAACTCTGATATTGTAATCACTTACATATATGGTTACATTTATGCATACAAAGTTTCATTCGATCCGTTTTGGTGCGTTATGTTTTGTCAAGGAGTTTATTTACAGAAGAGTTCGTTAATACCTCAGGTTTTATATCTGGGATTGGCAACCTCATCCCTGTTGCTGCTAGAAGCTTGATACACTTGATACAACTGAACGGAATCACCAATTGATTCACTGTTTAAAAGCATTCTCAATCAACCAGGTGTAGGAAGTGTGGAATTAGAATAAAAACCTGCAGCCACTCCAACAGATGAGGTTCTCCATCACTGATTTAGCTAATTTAGACATTCACATTTAACAGCCTCTTAAATCACAGTGTGGGGAAAAACATTAATCAGACAAACTTTTTAAGCAAAAAAAAAAAAAAAACATGAACCCTGAAAAACTGAATTCCAATTTTAGCCTTATTCACCTACAAGCTACTTTCGTGATGTAATTGCACCCTGGAGTCAGGGTCTGGTTAATCAGTGTGAATGGTACTCAGGGGCAGACCGTAAGCCTAAAATTCTGCTCTAACACAGCGTGTTTATGCATCCTGAAATAAAATTACAGTGTTTGATCTCGGGATGTTTCGAAAGCGCCCATGTTTTGCGACGGCACGCCGAACACCGCTGTAGTCGTGAGCGAGCATAACGGCTGCGTAAATGAACTGGGACGGCGCGCGCCTGTGTCTGCGCATGCATGCACGCCTGTTTGTTTTCACGTGCCTCCGAATGCGTTAAAGACCGAGTGCGGGAGAGATGCGATAGCAGTGAGGTTTATACCCTGCAGAAATTCCTGAAATAGGTGAAGTGTGTGGGCAGCGTCGCTCGAGTCATCTAATCCCTCCAGGTTTCATCAGACAAGTAGTTTGTGCTTTGAGGAAATTGAATTTGCTGTAAAGGATTTTCATTTTTCAAATGGCTGTGTGTCTAGCAAATGTTTGAAGAAGAGCTTCTTGTGTATTCATGTGCTAGTGTTCCGATATAGGCTCGGTACACAGACTCTTTCCACATTTTAAACCAGATTAATGTTTGTTTTTACGCTGACGATCGTGCTGAACACAGTGTATTTTTATAGCGGTAACATAATCCAGTAACCAGTAAGTGGCAGTCAACTAGATGTCTATGAAGATAAAAAGTTTTTTTCTTTTTTTTTTTTTCGTTTGTTTTTCTTTTTCTTTTGTTAATTTCCTACAGAATCATAGTCGCATAGTCATTTTATGACGCCGTATTGTAAATAGAACGGGTATTTTCAGTAGAAAATTGCATGCAAGCAATTCATAAATGTGTCAGACATACCACTGAAAACATGAGTGGAACGCTGCCATCTACACAACATCCCTAATACCCTCACATTTCTAGTTTACATAAAGTCACAATCACTCTAAAACATGCAGTAATGTACTGTTAAGACGCTGTGTAGGTAAACTTAAGAGGATGGCACAGATGAATGTGAACCAGTTTATATAGTTATTATTTAACCAAGAAGTCGGTCCTCATCAAGAATCGCCAACAGCTCCCTTTAGTTTCTCTATTGCTTCCTCTTGACTTAACAATGCGCAAATATTTTAGGCCTCCTGCCTTTAAAGGTGTTTTTCTCGATAATGAATTAGCTTCTGATCATAGCAGACATAGTATTTTATTAAAAAATACTCTGGGAATACTGGGAAAGTGGTATAGTACAGTGTTGCCGTTGGGACTGTGGCTCCAGTTTGCAATTAGATTTCATTCCACCTCAGTAAATCCCTCCATAAAATGCATTTGGTAAGTTACCTAGTTATCAAGTTAACTCTTCAGCAGGGACAACATCTCAACACAAAGTTCACCTGTCATTTCTTGGAGGTAAACAATTCACGGTTTGTAAACATGCCTTTCAGTCCATTCTCATATATGTTTGTGGTCTGATAAGTTTATTATCCTTATTATAAGGGGATTTAATTTTCTTTAAGCCATATATTACATTACGAGATACATAAGTTGTTGTACTAAAACAGTCGTAATGACATGTAGTGCAACTTCTTGTGCAGAAAGGATCTTAACACTTAGGAGACATTACATACAGCACATGCCTTCTATACTCAAACCTCATCTTGCCAGAGGCATGATACGATCTGTCATCGGCCTAACATTCTTGCCATGCCATTCTTCTCACATAGTACCAGGCTCTTGGTCGTCTTCTTGTTTTTTGGGGGGGTATTTTTTATTTTATTTATTTTTTAGTTTTTTTATTTCTTTTGTGCTCGTTTTCTGTTTTCAAGGGTGCTATTAAGCCTTATCTTTTTGAGTAAATGTATCTTTTTAAGTACTTCTATGAACAGATATTTTTCCAGCGAGCGTGTTATTTACATTTTTTTTTACCTATGGGAATTTAACGCTTTGACGAACTCGGTGCACTTCATGATGTTTGGCGCCCACTGTGGGCAATGTGGACCCGAGGTTGGGAACCACGGTTCTACGTCACTGATACGGTTTGCCACATGTCATGTTGGTTCTGGATTCTAATATATGTCTTGTACAATAGGCGTTTTTCTGAATCTCAGAAGCATGGTCCTTGGTCCTTCTGCTTTTCGGAAAAACAAGCATGGCATTTCCACATTCTGCTTATAGCTAGAGTGAAAACAATTTCAGTGGCATATCCCCAGCAACAATGACATACAGTTCGACAGCAGGCTCACACTTTTTCTGGGCTCAGCCAGAATTTTTCATTAAAATGTGTTGAAATATTAATAAAACTTAACTTTAGTTTGATATGTAGTGTAACAGGAAATGAGGACTCATGCCAGGGAGAAGCTGTTATTTCCTGTAGTGCTGAACTGATATTGCACTGCTTCTTGTGTTCATAATGAGACATGTGGTCACTGAAATTACTAATAAGATCAGTACTAATAAAGCAGTGAATAAAATATACACCAATATATTGGCCGCTTTGCTACATTCACTTCCGTTCACCATATTGTTTGACTCAAAATTAAATCCGAACGGTGGGGTTGCCTAAATAGTACTAAATGGATAGTACTCATTTATTTATGGGCTTTTCTTCACAGTCTGTTCTGTCCCGTGGGAAAGAATCTCCTGCTGCTGTAAAATTGCAGTGATGTGATATGATGATGGGTGGTGTGTTTCTGATCTGTAATTGCGAGATAACGACACTCGAATGAATTTTGAAAAAGACTAACATCGCCATTGCAGGTGTGCGTTGTTTTGTCACAAATTATAATTGCAAATAAAAATGTCTTTCAACACCAGACATTGCAGCTGTAAACAGCTGGTCACCTTAAAAGACAAAAGACTAACAATGCTGCAGTCCCTTGTGTGTGTGTGCGTGTAAATACCTTACCGGTCATGTCCTTGCTTGCTTGTTAGCTCACGTTTGTACTAGAGACTATTGTAACCATTTAACCTTAGTGTGTTTAGAGAATCTTTGTGTAATTTAGTCATATTTGTGTGTATGACTGTGTATGACTTCTTATTTTGACTGACTTCTTATCGCTACCAACCTGTAAATGACGTACCTACATGTATGTCCCTGTCCTTTTGTAAGTAGTACTCTTTTTTTTGTCTGCCCTTTACTCGTATATTCTCTCTAAACTCTGACTATATAAATAGCTTCACATTCAGTTGTTAAGTTTCTGTACCTGGCTGATCTTCCACTGTAACATATATATACGTTCATTTAGGTCATTAACATTGTTACACAACCCATAACTGAACTTCAGTGCAGCAGCAGTTAATACGAGCGAACTGTTCGGTCTGATCCACTGCCAACTAGTGAGCCACATTTATGCTCTACCTACTAATCTGGCAACTCCATGGATCTCAGGGCAATTAATAGTCTGATTTAGATGAGCAAGTGAATGCTGCTTTTGTCCTTACTGTTCACTAAAGATCTGTGAATCAAAGTGCTGAACTCAGATCAGGCTCTGTCCCACCTGACCAAAGCTTAATCACCGTGGGCTTGAAAAATAGAGCGGATCCAATCATAGCACTCGCGCTTTGGGAGGTCTCATAGAAACAACTCCAAATTAGAGCCAGAAACGGAGTGCAACAATCGTATTAAAAAACCCATAATCTCTGTTCTAGCTTGCCGTGTATAATATACAGGTATGCACCGTTTAACGATCCATTTAGTGTTCTGTAAGAGATTATTTCTATAGGAAATTGATCTATTATTCCTAATAGTTA
The DNA here is from genome assembly GCA_034780255.1 of Parotocinclus maculicauda. NCBI lineage: Eukaryota > Metazoa > Chordata > Actinopteri > Siluriformes > Loricariidae > Parotocinclus > Parotocinclus maculicauda. The sequence goes on from JAUZSU010022026.1 coordinate 5,013, forward strand.
TTTGGTTAAACCTCTAAAGTTAAAAGGGAAATTTTAATAACTAAATATCTTTTTTAGGTACTTATTTGCCTTTTTTGGGCTTGTTTCCATTTAAAAAATGGAAAAAAATGGATCCCGACCAAGGAGTCTTGGTCCTTCCAAGGTTTCTTCCTTCTTTATTCAGGGGGTTTTCCCTTGCCACTGTCACCCTAGGCTTGTTCAATTTGGGATTGGCCTTTTAAGATAATATAATATTATAAAGCTGCTATGAGACAATGCTCCATGTAAAAAGTGTTATATAAATATATTTGAATTTGAACTGGTTGTTGGTTTTTATTATGAGATCTGGCAAGTAAAATCAGCACTCAATAAATGGCTCCCAAACACTTTTGGGGAGACTTTGAAACACAGTATGTGCAAAATTAATTGAAGAATTTAAATATTTTTTATTTTCTACATAATAAGAAACCAAAACAGAGAGTATTCTGTAAGAATACTGGCTGGTTGCAAACTTAAAGCCAGGTAACACTGGAGCTTTTCCGCAGTTGTCAGATTATTTATTAGGTGTAAACACACTAAAGCATTTATGTTAGTTTACTGTGCAGCTCCGATGTTCAGAAAATGTTTTCCTTTTTTTCCCATGAGCAGGAGGGTTGCAGCAGGTCTGGGATCTTCCCAAGAACATAGGTTGGAGGTCTGGTATATCTCAAAGTGCTTACTTATTTACACCTAGTAAAGTAAAAATCACATTATGGCTTATGCTAGCTGGAAGGAATACATGGTGACTGTATCATTTTTCAGAACATAGGTTCAGGACGCTAGGTTGACACGGCCCAATTCCATATTTTTCCCCACATGTACTTCAGATTTTTCTCTCAAACCACTTCCAATCAGACCCTTCTATTCTGATCGTTGACTTTCATTCGTAAAATATACATATGCATATCATACATTGCTGAATTTTGACAGTGTGACCTAGATCTGAACAGTCAGATCAGAATTCAAGACGTCTATAGAGTCAAGCATGAGAACATCAGAAACCTCAGCAATCATAACACCTCAGGAGTAAACAGCTTCTCCAGTGTCACATAACCAGCTTTTTTAGCAATATGGGTCACCACAAGTAAACGAAAGTCAGCCGTGTTGCTAGTTAAATGTTGCCTTTCCAAAAAATGTTGTGTTTCCAGATATTCTGACTCTAGAATGCTAATAGTCCTCTGTAAATGTAGCGGCTTTGACTCCACCGAGAGCATCAACACCTTTCAATATTTCACCCCTTAGTATGAGTGTTTTGAGTCACTGGACACTTTACACTGTACACAATAACATGAACAATAAATCAAATGTGACCGTGTGCACCGTTTGGGGGCGTCAGGTAACAAAATTATGTATTCAGACTAGTTTTGGATCCAGGCTGCATTATAAAGGAATGATGGAAAAGCAAATACGAATTAATTGGAGTAAGTCAGATTGGGGGCACCTTTACCCACATGGTGGCCCAGGCTGGGATTAGATTTTGTTTTTGCTTACACACTCATGAGACAGGACAACATCACACAATGTTTTGGTTCACTTTTAGCTGAAGTGTAAGTACTTTACATCATTATAGTGTAGCTGCATTTTATTGGACTAAATAATTCACATCCTCACTTCTATTTCCTATTTAATGATATTATTATAGTATACATATAGTATTATTATAGTATTTGCTGTTTTATTTACTGTATTTACTATGTCATAATATTCTTTATTTTATATATAATTTCCTATTTCATTATAGCCTCCTAATTTATTCGTAATTACCTTATATTCTCTATTTTATTTTATTCTATTTTATTTATGTTTACTATTTTATTATATTCTCTGTATTTTTTTCTATTTATTTATTTTGTCTATTTCTATATGTAGATTTTACTATCTATGTGTTTATTTTGTATATTTTATTTATTATGTTATCTCTTGTTTTTTTATTTATTGTTATATTATATTATATTATATTATTTTATATTATATTATATTATATTATAATCTGTTTTATTTATTGTAACTAGTATCTGTCTATTTAGCCTATTCATTCTTAGAAATCACATTCTTCTTCAATGCAATTGAATTCTTACATAAAACATCTATCCTGTCCAAGAAGGTTGGGTCCTTTTTGCAATATTGGTCCTCAATGGATTTTTTCCATGCCACTGTCACCCTAGTCTTGCTTAGTTGGAGCTTTGGTTCTAGATTCTTCTGATGCTACATTGAGACGATGCTATAATGTAAAAGCTGCTCTAAAAATAAACATGACTTGACTTGACTGACTTTTATCTGCAGTACCATGCTCTGGCTTGGAACCGTATTCAGGGCTGTGATTACACAGGAGGAAAAAACAAATCTGTTTTCGTGATTTCCCTAACCGGCAGGCTAAAGACGTGCCTCAGACTATTCAGTAAATATATGGGAGACAGCTGATCCTTTTTAAGCACTTCACCTTACTTTACATGCACTGACAGGGAAATGCCTGCAGCGTTGGAGATATTGTCAGTAAAGCAGCACTTGAGTTTTGCATCTCCAATCGTCTTCAAAGTACATGTCAAATGCACATAGATGACCCTATGGTATGCTGCCTCATTAGGCTGACTGTATTAAGATGTACATTAATTATAGCACTCTGTTATGGCACCATATACATGTATCTAGTATCAGTGGTGAAGGCCAATGGAGCTTAAGATAGTCATCGTTAAGCAAATAGATTGTCTCTCAGTTTGTTTCCATCAAACTTTATGGGTAGGAGATGGATGGAATCAGGCTCAGAGGGTCATTCCAAACCCCAAAATTCTCTCTGCTCCTCTGGGATTACCAAGCAATCCTAAACCAAACTGTGGTATATAATCGCTCCAGCTGGTCCCAGGTTTGCATCCAGAGGGACCTGCTCTGATTTAAAGTAGCCCTAGAGGGACCCAACTGGCCCCTGTACAAGTTTAAACAAGTGTACCATGCTTGGATTAGTCTTACCAGGAGCCAATCCTGTAACTGGTGTCAGCACCTGACGATTTGGCAACCCACGTAACAGGATTAGGCTCAGCTTGGCGATAATGGCGACGTGAAGCCATTTTGTCGTCTCACCACCTGTAAGGTGAAGGGTGGGAGTATAGAATGGACCATTCTGGATGACCTAGATCTTGGCATTGGAAATGTGGACGTCTAGAGCAGGAGACCAGGCCATGGGTAAACCAGGGATAGACGCCATTGAGTCAGGAGAGAAAGACAGAAAGAAAGAAGGAGGGAGGACTGGGCAGGATCGATTGCACATCTAGCCCTTCCGTAGACATTCCCCATTTTGCTGATAGTGTGTTTATCACCGGCTCTGCATTACACGAGGCGAGGATGTAAGATGGGCGCAGCGTCTTTGACTCGAGCTTAATCTAGCCATATTTACCCACACCTGAGCCCTTTTATCTGCCTGTTGGATTATGGATATTAATAAATAAAGCACAGAGCTCCTCTGTGCTTCACAGCAGGGTTGTTTTTGTTGACAAAAGACCTTTAATGCAGAGAAATAGTGAGTTTGTTATTGCAGGGAAGAAAAAAAAAAAGTAGCAATCAAGAGGATGGAAACGGCACCACGGATTAGCCACCCACAAAGAAGTCCCGAATTTCGCCATCATTTGCCATTGTGAGGGATGCATTAAAAGAGAGCATTCCGCCGTTTTCTTTTCCATCCAGCTCCAGATTAATTGAGTGTCGGCGGCGTCGGCGCTAACGTGTCACCTCGTGAGAGGTCTGTGGGCCACGTTCGACGGAATAGAAATGCGTAATTTAATTTCATATCACGGCTCGATGCGAGTTTTGTTGTTGTTGTCGTTGTCATCGCTCAGACGCCACGGCGAGGAGAGTGATGATATGCCGGGGTGTGTAAATAATCGTTTCACGCCTTATTGAAGCTATACTGGACGTGAACAAATCAAGGCACACCTCTCAAAAAAGCAATGACAGTCGGCTGTACTGACAGCCCAAACTCTTTCGCGATTGCTGACAAGAAAGCGCAGACGACCGGTGAAGGGGAAATGAGGCATGGACGAGGTAGAGCACGTCTCGCCAGCAGTACAAGCTGCCGGACTAAGATAAGTCTCCCCCGCCGCGAATGGAAGCTGCCCGCGTCAATCTCCGGATCGTTGGCGTCGCAGCCAGAGCTTGACTGGCTGGCGGGAGGGGTCGGCACAGGTCAGAAGGCTGCGAGGAGGTCGGTGGCATTGACGGGACCGAGACCGTGTTTAAGATCGGCACGGGAATGATCAGAGCACAAAGGTTCCCCTTGCTTCTAATCAGCACCATGCTGCTTACCGCATCGCATAATCAACACCTCTGCAGCTCGCTAAGACTCAAGTGTTGTGCAATGCAGACAGGAGCTTCCCAAAGTAGCCCATTACAATCATCTAAAGCCTTGTGTCCGTGGAGCGTTACGTAAGAGCGGCGCTGGCGTTGAGTGAGGTCGTGATGGGCGTCGGTTGAAAATCGGTGGTTTTCTTTCATGAGAAGTGTGAACGACCATAACATAACATTAAAAAACAATACCCAACCTTTTTAACCCTGTTATGATCCAGTGCTTGTTTGTGCTTTCTTGCTTTTGGTAAGAAACTTGATGCAGGGCAAAAAAGGAAAGCTTGAATTATTCTGCCCTCAGTTTTATCGTCGCCACATAATCGTGAGGTGAAATGGATCTGCCATTAGGTGTGCGATAAAGGTGTTCAGCCTAGCTGTAAAAAGTAACAATGAATTTTTTGACACTTGAGAGAATTAATGGGTTGTCATGTGGTATTTATATGGTGCGTGCACTGGAAGCACTCATTTTCCTCCTTTGTGTTGAGTGATTGAGTCAGAGAGTACGAGCAGAAACCGTATAAGAAGCCGTATTCGAATCTTTGCCATCTTTGTAGCACCCTCGGGAAGCTATTTCCAGTCAGGACTAAGCTAATATCTTTTAGGATAAACACAAACAGTGCAGTACCATATCTGTAGAAATTTAACAAAATGATATGAATAGTTTGGATTTATGTGAGAAGCACAACCAAGGTCAAATCTCAAATGACTTCCTGCTCCCTATGACACAATGGCTTCTATACCCTAGATTACATAGTGCACTACATAGTGCATGTAAAAAGTTATTTAGGACGCACCCCCACAGAGCTGTTTTGTGTACTGTTTTTTTTTTTTTTTTCAATATGTTCTAATATTGCTAGACATTCTGATAGACATTGCACGCTGATTTGTCCCTGGTTTGTCTCTTTGAATGCTGGTTTTTCCCTGGTTTGTCTCTTTGAATGCTGGTTTGTCTCTGGTTTGTCTCTCTGTATGCTGGTTTGTCTGTGGTTTGTCTCTGCATGATGGTTTGTCTCTGAACGCTGGTTTGTGCCTGCACACGCTGGTTTGTCTCTGAATGCTGGTTTGTGCCTGCACATGCTGGTTTGTCTCTCTCAACGCTGGTTTGTGTCTGCACACGCTGGTTTGTCTCTGAACGCTGGTTTGTCTCTGAACGCTGGTTTGTGTCTGCACACGCTGGTTTGTCTCTGAACGCTGGTTGTGTCTGCACACGCTGGTTTGTCTTTGAACGCTGGTTTGTGTCTGCACACGCTGGTTTGTCTCTGAACGCTGGTTGTGTCTGCACACGCTGGTTTGTCTCTGAACACTGGTTGTGTCTGCACACGCTGGTTTGTCTTTGAACGCTGGTTGTGTCTGCAC
>JAUZSU010022037.1:0-10717 GCA_034780255.1 Parotocinclus maculicauda
TCGTTCTTAAAGTTGTTCTTAAATCCCTAAGATCAATCGTTATCGGGAAACGCACCCCTGTTTTGTAATTCTCCTTGTGGCACTAGTGCTCATAGCATGACTTTCTATCCTTGTATAATGTATCCTTATATCCTTGCCAACATACCAACTCTTAGGTGGTGTGCCGGAATCAGTTATTTAAAGGCCAGTTAGCCTTCAATGTGAGGAAAAGGTGTGTGTGAATAAAAATGTGCTAAAAGCTTCTATAGCAGTAAAGCAGGAACTTGCATTTAATAAGTTGTGCAGTGTGGTCTGTAAAATGCATTTGTTTTGTTATTTAACAAGAAAACAATTTGACAAATTTTTATGGTATACACACACACACACACACACACCCCACAGACCCCACAGGTTTATGTGAGGGAAAGGCACGACAGGTTTTGCGATTATAAGAAATAAACATATTCAGGGGGTAATGATCACCCCATTTCATGTCAGGGTCCCATTAATTCAATAAAACTCAGAAAACATTTGGAGTCAAGTTTTGTGTACAATATGTAAGGAAAAACACATTTAAATGTGGAAATTGACATCAGGTATAAAATTCTGCATTTACCGCAGAATAATGTCATTCTCTGGAGTAGGAACCTGCCTGGGGTTTAGCTCCTTCATTTTACCGTCAGTAATTTGCCACTGTTTGTGTTGAAGTGGTGTTGATCCGTGGATGCAATTAATTAAATCATGATCTAATTGACAGAAAAGCCAGACTCAGAGATTCCCCTATACGGGCATTACATGTTCTCCCAGTCCCAGTCAAATTGTGCCTCTGTACCACCTGAGAAAGGAATTGTTTTCAGTGTTTTTACATAACAGACAAACAGGCAAATTATTTGTTAGCTTAGCATGGCTTAGTTAGGCCCTATTCACCTCTGTGAGCTGCATCAGCATAGGGTTAGGATTAATCCGAGTGCAGGAGGGGGAGGAATTCACTTTTACAAGTCCTCCTCCAGCACAACCCCTGATGAACTCCCACTTTGTATTATCAAACCAGAAAAATAAAATACAAGAAGCTGAAACTGTTCTTTTTACATATTGGCAAGTACCAGGACAAGCACCAAGGTTATGATCTCACCAGGCTTTCTAAACAGTTTTACCTCTTGGCATCTTCTAATGAAGACTAAACACACAAATTGTTTACTACAAGAGAACTTGTAATATAAAAATCTTTTAACTGCATGTTTCTGCACAAACAGTATTCAACGACTGTATCCTGTTTGTACGAGCACAAGGATATGCTTAGCAAAGAGACTGCACAACTTTCATAAGGTCACATGCTAAGTTCTGTAAGAATTTATGTAAATGGAAAACCAAGGTTTGCTGTTTTTTAAGTCTGGCTTTTTTATATGAGTCTGGCAGGCAAGTCGGGGAAAACATTTTTCAGATCAATAGCATAATCACTAAGGAGTTCTGGTTTGCCAGTGGCCATACATGTCACAAAAATAACCAATGTATTGGCACAACTAATATGCTTGTAATGGTTGAAGGGAAAAAGAAATGTCAGAAATTAGATGGATGGATACAATCAAATGAATCATGGATAAACCACTAAGAAGATTGAAGACCCAAACAGAGAACAGATTTTGGAGGAATACTATCCCTATGGTTTCCAGGAGCCTCAAGCAACTAGATGTCACTTAATGATAATAAAAGCCATCGTATTTAGGGAAAAAAAATAAACACATATGTTTTAAAGTTTTCCAAGTGAAAACATGAAAATCAGTCAAATCTGGATACAATCATAAAAGAAGACTTGCATTTCTTGTTTGCCCTTGTTTATAAATATTTTGTTAACATAAACAATCCCATAAACTATATCTGAAAGATCACAAGAGTATATAAAAAATAGAGTTAAATATATTCAGAGTTTTTGACTCATAACAACTGAGGAGCTGAAAAATTTGAGAGACATCCCTCCATTTGAGCATGAGAGCATTTAAATATAACCAAGTACAACTAAATAATGAACTGTCTCCTCCTCTCTCCCTTTCTCTCTGTCACTCACTGATACTCTTGCCTTTTTCCTCAGGATTAAAAGAGCATTGGCACAATAAGGCTCAATGTACTCTGCAGACAGATAAACACACAGTTAAATAGAGAGGCTGCTAGTAACTACCAGAGCATAAACATGAGAAAGGCTTCCCATTCACACAGTGCTGTTTGTTTGCAATGCAGAAACAGTTTAGAAGTAATTACTTGTGATTTCCTTGGAGCTTTCCATTCATGCTAGTGGACTGTTTCCACAAAGAAAGGAGTGCTCAATTGATGACAGTTCTCTGTAGGCAAAAGGAAGACATTAAAAGTACTTGTATACAGCTCTTTCAAGAGATTAACTTGCTACGAGGGCTATCTGCAATTGAATTATATGCATGGAGCCAGCACAAAGGGATTTATTTCAGCCACATCCATAGTTGTGTAAAAAACATGGCTGAATAGGGTATTGTTCACAAAAGACAACAAATCTCAAGAGAAGAAAAATAACATCTCCTAGATGTTAGTTTCTTGTTCTTGCAATGATTATCCCCTGTGTTTACCTCGGAGGATCCAGTGAACACCAAAGCATATAAGATGATTAATTTAACTGAGAGGATCTGCAAAGTAAAATCAGAACATACATTAGTAGAAAAAACAGCATATTTGTACAAAGATTTGTGGATTTGCAATCACTAGGATTCTACAGAATATGTATGAAATATATCCTGTATATATAATATTAGTGTTTATATAGTTGAATAGATTATCAAGAAGAACAGCAATGATTTGGCAGGAAAAGAAAATGGCATTTGATAGCAATTTATTAAGATAAGAAATAAGACATATACATTATATATATAAAAAGAATTTACAAAAATATTTAGAAAAATAACAGTATTTCTAAGCATATTAAATTCCAGTTTCTCTTTAAGCACTCTTAATTTTTATGTTGTTTTTAAACATCTGGCATGTAGTGTATATTTCTCATTAATGTTATAGTATTGTATTAATCAGAGTTAAGCAATATAACATGTAGAATAAGTGCTGGCTCTGAATTTCTGAATTTCAACTAAATTTTGACTTGCCAGATTTTTTTATTAATCATGATAACCCAGATGTTTTTTAGTTTTAATAACTTAAGTATTGTAAAATGTCACACGTTATTATTATTATTTTTTTTTAATTTAATTTAAAATTTAAAATTTATCAGCTCTCTCATGTTAATCATGCCAAGTCCACTTAGTTTTTTACTTGCTGTAGCTTTGTTTTAAGTGTGTAAAAGTGATAGAAGATGGGAGGTTATTAGCAACTTGCTAATTCTCATCTAAAACTGACATTGTAAGTACAATATTTATGACATATTCATTTCAATGTAGGATGACTGAAGAGGTCCCATTCACTGACCTATCTAAATCTTTAAAGGTTTTGGTTGATCGTAATGCAATATTAATATGTTTAAAAATAATTAGATGTAATAATACTAATAATAAATGTAGAATACATCAAAGTAGAATAATGATCAAGTGCTGTCAATCCAAAATCAAAAACAAAAAACTTTTTTTCTTTAGAAAGGCTGTTAGACTAACGGTGACTGAACATTAACTTACCACATTTATTAACTGTAAATGAATAAAAGCATGTTTCTCAATTATATATACACACATACAACATATAGAGAAACAGAAAAGAGTGAAGTATATTGCTTGCTGTATAATCCAAATGCTTTCTACATCTACATCTATGCCTCTTGTATACATTAAAAACAATGCAATGCAAAGTACATATTACTTATATGGATGTACATTTCTTTTAAAACCAGACCATTTAGCATCAACTAAGCTCCTAGCAATACTAGACCAGAAATATGGATTTCACACAGTAATATCCTAAAAAGTGAGCTTTAGAAGCTCATTTAATAAATAACTATAAAAGTAGCTGGTGTCAAAGAGGAAGAACCAAAAAGACGTGTTGTAAATCGTGTTCAGCAGAGTGGTGATCATGGTACTGTAGTTGAGTCTGAGTCAGATACCCGAATATCAAACAAATAATCATGAGGATTAGAGCAGGCCTGCCTACACCCCCTCACACATAAAAGCTGTGGATGGCTTTGTGCAGGGACGTGGGGAGCCATCAAAACTCCATCTGCCATGTTCATCTTTGCCTCCTGCAGGCCGTGTGCAACTACCCTGACCACAAAGAAAATCCTGCCAACCACACAGACGCATACACATGCACAAAAACATGAATCAGAGCCAATTTTAGATCATGGGTGTGGGTGCACAAGAAAAAGTCGAAATAAGGCACACGCATGACAAAAAAGGAGGGTCATCAATGCCAAATGGACTGAGACTAGACGAAAATAATGTAATGTAAATGTTAAATGTAAATATAACATGAATATAGCAATGCCATTATGTCAGGGTTATAACTGAGAAAAGTAGCTGAATAGTCTCCTTTCATACATGGGACATGCTGTGCAATATACAGAGAATCAGAGGGTGGGCTTGGGTGCTTTGCTTGTGCTTACTGAGTGGAAAGGCCCTGACAGGTGTGCCATTGTGTGTGTGAAAGTGTTTCTGAAGGAAGAGTGTTCCAGGGGACTTTTGTGACCGCTGATAATGTGTTTATCAACCATGATTTTTTGGGGGGCTATTTCAACAGTTGCCTCTCTGTGTACTTCCGACGTTGCCCTCATCACCTGAGGAGAGAAAGCCTCTCTCTCACAGTTGGCTGAATCTCCATTAATTAGCCTGAGAGCCAACACTAGCCTCCATTCTACTAGCCAGACAGACGAGAGAAGCAACACAGAAAGAGAATGATAGCAAAAGAGAGAGAGAAAAAAACTGTTGAAGACATTTTAAAAAGTGACCAGAGTATGCGAAGTGCACAGAGGGAATGGTCACCACATGGGTACTGACTCTGCTTCAAAGCTCGAGAGGCATTTTTACAACATGGGTAAGGACCTCTCATATAATCTGTTAAGTAAAATTATTACATTGGTAAAGTTTGACTGATCATGGTGGTAACGCAAACGTTAAACCAAACTTTGTAAGGCAATTTGTAAGGCAACCTAATTTCCAGGAAAAGCTCATCTATTTCAATTCTGAACATATATAACACAATATAAGTGTCAATTATATTGACATTTATATTAGTTTATGCAACCTATATGAGTGATTACTTACCTTTCGACTGTTTTGAGGACTACTTCACACTATGACCACCAGATGTCAGTGTTGACCTGGTTACTGTGCCTATAGTCCCTAGGGGAGCTTTAGCACACACGTGGTGTGACAGCTTCCCTGTGAAGCTAGCGTGACATTTGCTTCACTTTAATGACACGAGCTAATTAATCATTAGCGATCCCAGAGGTATTCCTGTTAGAGAGTCTTTGTCTGCCTTCTCTCTGCAGGAGGCATGGGCCTTAACATCTCATGTATGGATATGTTCATAGACCTTATTCTGTGCTAAAAATGTCTTAATGCTCACCCGTTTATGCATTTAGATTTGATTAGATTGTTAAGCTCTTAGTTGCAGTTAAATGGAAAAAATGACTACATACACATCATGAGTTATCAATGTATATCTGTAAATATCTGTATATCAGTGTATCACTTAAAGATTAAAAACATTAAATTGGCAGTGGTAGTAGGCCTACATGTGCATGTATTCTTTTCTACACTGTGCCTTTTCCCTTTTTGTCTTACTCTAACACTCTAATTACTCTACTATGACACATCAGGATGTTTTGTGATACATCATTTTAGTGTGCTTGACGTTAAGTGTCACTGGCAGGACTTGTATGCATTATGGATGAAATTAACATAGCAGCAAGGTAACTGATTTGTGCCCAGTTGCCTCGTACGAGGTGAAAACTTGTTTGCTTCTGCACACCTTTGAAAGAAGTGAAACTCTGATCACAGAAATGTCACTAAACAACTATTGGAATGTGGCAATGTTCTACCATACTACAGATCCATCTGTCTGTCTACTTGATTGCGTGGGGAAAAGGTCAGTAACCTACTGTAGAGTTACTGTATATTATGAGCTACACTGACTCACTGATTCACACACTGCCATATGGAACCTGAGTTGGCCACAAGTGAAGACACAGTAGGGGACCATTTAATGGGCTTAGTGTAGTTTGCTCTGCCCTCAAGATTGACCGTCTGAAGTTTATGCCCATATCCCTCAAGAGAGGAAAACCAAAATTTCAAAATTACCTATTTGATAAAAGCATGCGGTATCTTCATTTTGAACAACATTAGCAAACCATCCTACTGATTTGGGCATGGCATGGCTAACTGTTCCTGCCTCAAGAAGTCTTCCAACACACAAAAAAAATATTCATATTTTATACTATACACATGCAACCAGGTTCTAGCCTTTTGTTTTATTTTCTAAGGGACTGTCCACAATAATTCCATGGACCAAATATCTGTTGTGGCACCACACCGAATCTAATACTGACTACATATTTCTGAAATCACATTGATTATTATGTGTCATAGCCACCTTATGAGTGATAAACAAAAGAAACCCATGCCTTTTTACATCACTTGGATGTTCAATATGTCTTTCTTACCCATCTTAGTCAGGCTAAGATTCAGCCCACAACATACACAACAGAGTCATGGTCGCATATGACATTGACTGAGGAAAATTCTTTTCAAATGAGTCTGTGACAGTTTTCCCCCAAAGATCAGTCAACATAAAATATGTATTTTGACTTATATAATTATTGATTGTTGATTATAATTATTGATTATATATTTTAATATTTAATATTACTACTGAGTGTTATTGGCCAAAAATATGAAAAGGCCTAACTTTGTAAATGAATATAATAGTGCTGCACACCATTTGCTGAGGAATAACATGGTCAACCCACAGTTCATTTTACTGTGACAGTACCACCAAGCGCTGTAAGTGTGTGGTTTGAAGTTATAGGTCTAATAGATGCGTAGTTCAGGAGTTTATGCCCCAGTGTCTGAGTGTGAACATGCTCCTCACTGTTAATCGGAAATGGTGCCAGCTGCCTGAGATGCCCTCAGTGACTGCAGGCCCACCCATGGTGAGCTGGGTGGAGCAGTTCCAAGAAGTGCCAATGGGAGAACATGAAACTTTGGCTGCCAACAGCACAGGAACACCTAGATCCCTAAAGAGCTCCATCTGTGGGTTTTTGGATCCCCTTTAGTCTTCTCACCCATTTCATGGTTACTACAAATTATACGTCAGTCACTCACACGTAGGCACAGAAACATATTCAGACATGCATAGCACATGCAATTACTGCCCTGCAGGAAGCCACTACGAGACACATCAAGATGAGTAAATTTTATATCTAATGATATAGTCTGTACTTACTCATACTGTGCAAAGAGGCAGCATATGAATGACAACTCAACATCAGTGCATATCCTTAAAGTCATTAAGTTCAAAAAGCTGACAGAGAGCCTAAACATGCTTATAGCTGAAAAGTGGGAATCAGTTTTGAAATTGTTTGATACTTTCTGGACCGTCACCCACTATAAATTCCAGTGGAGGCCTCCATTCAATCAGCATATATCAAGGTCAATGCGTGAAATTGCCTTTTGGAGTCAGCAAGTGGGAGGATTTGTAACGGTGTCCCAAAGGATAGCTTATTTACATTCTTGTTTATGGTTAATCAAAGTACTGCAAACTTTCTGTTTTTCAATAGAGCCTTTTAGCGACAGCTCCTTTTAATGGCATTGTAAGGCAGGGTCATGCGTAACATGTGATTCACTGAGAAGCTTGCAATTACATTTGGCATGAATCTCCATGGAGTAACACTTCATAAGCCTTTGTGTAGCTGATCTGTGAAGCACCTGGGACCTGAGCACATTGCTTTTTTCTTCCTCATCTCCCCCTACTCATATCTTCCTCTCTCCCCTTTCCATCCATTTCAACAGAAGACTGAATGCAATGTGTCATCTTCTACCCCACACAAAGCATTGGACACACCTAGGCTGACGCAAAAGATGAAATGCAAAACAATGCGAAGATGCACAGATCAGTGCTGCAGGGACTGATAAAATGCTTAAAAAAGTAAGCTGCAAGAAGCTGCAGCCCTTCTCCTTTCCATGCACTATTTTTTTTACATCTTTTTTTTTCTCAGGACCCTGGAAAGGGAGAACATTAAATTCATTTTGTTCTCGAATTTAACGTTATTGCAGGTTGGAAAATACCAAAACATATGTATTTGTTCATGTTTGAGCAAAAAAAAACAACAACAGCCAAACAAAATAGTATGACACAAAAAGATGGCTGCTATCACAGTAGCATTTAATGACCTCATCCGTGGTATCCTATCATTGCTTTTCCTCCACAACCAGGCATCAAAGAGTCAGCCAGTCCTCTGTTGTAGCTTTCTATCGATCTGTATGCTAGAGAGCAAGCCCTAATTTTACAGTGTCTTCCTGGGTAATCAATTGGCCCTGTCCTGTCATTCCCACACTGTGTGAGTCTCCCTCAAAGACAGGGTGACATTGCGTGCTAACATAGATTCCATGAGATGAATTACGGTCAATCGAAAATACTATTTACTCTGTTTGTATGTATGTGTGGGTGCATGCTCGAGTGCATATATGTGTTAAGTGTTGCTCAAGAATATTCTGCTGTGGAAGGAATAATACAGGAAACAAATTTCATGGAAAATGTCAGATGTTTTTGAGAGCTTACGGATTGCTTTCACTTATAAACCAGTTTCTAATTCACATGTTTCAGATATGCAATTTTAGGCATTTTTTGGGGTGTCGTACAATGCTGATCTGGGTGTTATGAATTTCGTTAGCCTCAAAACTAGCTGTTGAAGAGCATTAATTTCAAATTAAAATTGCCCTTGTTAGGTCTAGTCTAAGTCTAAGGGCATACCGAATGTAAATACTCTTTTTCTTTATAGATTTTTAGAATCACTTTACAGCATTCTGTAGTGTAATTATAGTGACTTGTAAAGTCAAATTTATTTCTATTTTACAATGTAGCAGTGTCTCAAAGAAGAATTTTATATCATCTTCTAAGGCCAAGACTAGGTGACAGTGGCAGGAAGAACTCCCTAAACATTATAATAAAGAAACCTTAGATGTTATGAAACTTCAGATTTTATAAGTAAAAATTAAACTAAGTTCCCTAATTAATACATGTATAGTAAAAAAAAAGTAGTAAAATAAACAGTGAGAAAAAATGTAAAAAATTATTATTATTTATAATAGTAACAATAGATTATTGTGTTAGTCAACAGACAAAATTTCACTGATGAAAATATGGGATAAAGGTATGCCAGTATTCTTATTAACTGAATCGATAGTTCCACAAACTTTTCTCTGTAGCGCATTCACTGCCATGTGAAAACTCCCTGCTGCCGTTATAAGGAGGCTTAGGTATGTGTACTGCCTCGTTATATTCTGTCTCTCTCCTGCTGAAACAGATGGCGATTTATGCTGAGCACAATCACGACTATTCAGTGTGGGCTTGGCATGCCCTCCTCACAGGAGCAGGGCCCAATCACAGCCCATTGGGAGCTGTCAGTTCCAAATGAGTCCCAGTAGGAGTCAGCCCTCAGGTACTAACTGCCCAATGGCAGAGTTGCCTGCACACACATACACAGCCCTGTAATTGAATTGAGAGTGATATCTCAATAAATCAGCAATCCATTAACAGAAGATGTATAAGCATATATGTTACTTATGGTAAGCTATGTAGTGACAGGTCTGTGTATGTTAACAGCACTGCCTGTATGCATAATATAAGCAGGAGTTTCACATTGTGGTTATTTCTGTGTGTGCGATTGTGGTCTGTGCAGGTGTGGAATGCATAATAGTCAAGTTAGTTCAGATTGAGATTTGGCTTGCACAGCAGGTTCTGTCTTGAGCTTGAGAAACTTCTCTCTGACATGACCGTTACACATATATTAGCACAGTGTCTGTATTATACCTGTATTTGGTTTTGTGATATAAGTCTATAGTAAGTTTTACAGTAAAAAAATAATTGTTTATTTAGAAATTAGTTGAGGTATCCAGTATTTATAAAAGACCTGACCACACCTGAACTCACTCACTCTAATTCAATTCTTGCTCAAATGAATCTCTGGGCTCTGGCATGCTTCTCTAATCTCCAAGTCTCCCGTGTGTGTGTGTGTTTGTGTCTGATGCTCACATAACTGCCAAATCTATTGAATTAATCAAAATGGCAACTCCTTCAAAACAGCCTCTACAAAGACAGATCAAATTTATAACCTCACAGAGTACCCCCTAAACATCCCACCTCAAAAAAAACCCTATGTCAAACTTCAACAGGTCCTCTGCCCCTGTCTTTGCTGTGTTCTTTCATCAGAGAGCATGACAGGAGCACAGCCCTTGTGTTGCCCCAATCAGCACCACAAGAGCTGGTGTTTAAACCTTGGAACCTTCTGCTGCATGTCAAAAACCCACCTGGGCCAGCAGCTCTGAGGAAGTGCAAATAATCTTTAATGGCCTGGATGCAGATGGATGCGCCCATAACAATAGCACCCGTGCAGGTCCTTTTTGTCAGTGGCCAGCAGAAAAGGACATCACAATTACCCAGCAGAATTATGCATGCAGGCAGGAGCCATTATCATGCTAAAGGCCTTTCATAATGAATATGGCCCCTTCCAGAGAAGCTGTGAGCCACTTTTTTCTTTCTTACATGTCCTTAAACTACAAACTGA
>JAUZSU010022048.1:0-10717 GCA_034780255.1 Parotocinclus maculicauda
GATGGAGACCAGTAGAGTGATGCTGAGCTGGAAGAACATCTAAGTGTGTGGTGCTGGAACTGGTACCGGAACATCAGCTCTGAGAAAAGAGAGAATGTAGTTATTGATGGGTTAGGAGCACAGAGTCTAATATCCATTACTGATGCCCTGTGCAGCATGAAACTAACTTTTCTCTTAAAAGTAATTCTAACCATTTTTAAATAGCCTTTTGTTTTTGTTGCCACGACACGATACTGATTTGCAGATGTGTTGAGTTTAAATGTAAAAATTATTAGTCCTGCTAGAAAACAGCAAAGAACAGGATATGTTGTGTTTTGCCAACAAGACCATTAGAGTCCACCATTTGAGCAGTGTCTACCAGCATAAACCAACTTGGATTGACACGGAACATGAATTTATATTTTCTTGCAGACTGACCGGCAAAGACTTCCAAAATACAGCTTTGCATGTGGCCTAAAATGGTCCATGGTTGGTTCCCCCAAAGGACCCTGCACTTTTCCTTTTTTAGTCTTTTAGACCTCTTTTGTGGAAGAACTGCTAAAAGCTGGGAAATTCGGCCTCATTTTGGACGCTTTCCTTCCCAGAGTCTGTGCCACTAATAATCCGTCAATCAGTCCGTGACATTCTCGAAGCAGCGCCATCTGCCGCGGTATCCCTCCGCCCGCACTACTTTTACGCTCTGTAATCTGGTGTGCATCGCCGCGCTGCGCACTAGCGGATTGATCCTGGGAAAGCGCGTGCAACGGCTGCTGTGTGCGCCACTCATTCCGCGAACCCGCGCTTCTCCTTCAGTGCGTCTCCTGTCTAAGCACCGGAGGATCCGTTCGATCTACTCTTTGCTTTATTATTCTACAATTATCCGGGAGGCTCGTGCGAAGGCTGAAGGCTGTTGAAAACTCTGCTGCATATTGATCACGGACAGCGATCGCAATGCTTCAGATAAGGATTCTGATCTGGACTGCGCTCCTGGTTGGACGTACAGGTAAGATGCGTATATGGGAGATCAGATGGTTTGAAAAAAGAGGGGATGCTGGAGGGGCAACTTTTGCCCTGTCAGGGACAAATCCCAGATTTGTTCGTACGGGACGAAGAGTGCAGCATAGATCTGTTTAGAGGCAAACAACCGTGTTTGGAACAGATGCTCGGAAACGGTCCCATCAGAATCATCTGCAGAACCCTGTTTAGAACCACGCTGTAGGTTCGAGGTGCTTTGGGACCAACCTGGTGCTCTTGCCAGTGGAACTTGAGTCCAAAAGGAATAGGATTACAGTTCTAAGTTCTGATTTAACTCCGAAAGACAAACTTTAAGGCTTTAGAGTAGAACGGTGTATTTAGGAACTAACTGGAGGAACCCTTTCAGGAAAGGTTGGTGGTGCGCGAATACCCGTTCATCTTTAAGCACGTTAAAACTTTGAGGAATCTGTACTCTGTTTCTCTCTCATCTCTTCAAAAGGGTGCAGAGAACCTAGGTGTTTTCGGAATCGTTAAGCAGCTTTTAGCCTGAGCTGTCCCAGAGTCCCAGTGAAGTCCCTCGTTGCATCAGTTTGGTCCTGATGCAGTTCTGGCGCGCTCGTGCCTCCGGACTGAGAGATAAGGCAGATCCAGAGAAGTTGTTGGACTGACACGGTGCTGTTTCGTGGATCAGCCTTGGTTCATGCGTCGTTGGGCACTCGGGCGTTTTTGCCAAGTAAACTGGAACGTGGGTAGGACGTGGCGTCCTGGATTCTCGCCCTGATTGTTTGAGGTACTTGGAGCAGATTGGTTTTATCAGTTAGGGTTAAGTCTTGCGCATTTTAGTGTGATTGTGTTGCTGTGCAATGCTTTTATGTGTAGTACGTTTTCACGCGCGCCTGTAACCCATATCTGATTAATTTACTGGGCATGAGACGGGTGAACGCACGTACTCGTGCACTGCGTAATCGGCAACGCACACAGTCAGTGCAAATCCGAGTAAAAACCATAAGGTGCATTGTGTCAGGGAGTAACATAGCATCAAATAATGTCATGTAATATGAGATCAAAGTTAAGTCTTTATCATTCAGTAAAAGTCGCGCCTTTGGGTTGGGGTGCACGCGCGTTATAGTTTTGGAGGGAAATAGTTACTCTCTCTCTCTCTCTCTCTCTGTCTCTCTGTCTGTGTCTCTCTGTCTCTCTGTCTCTCTGTCTCTCTCTCTCTCTCTCTCTCTCTCTCTCTCTGTGTGTTTCTCTCTCTGTGTCTCTGTGTCTCTCTGTCTCTCTGTCTCTCTCTCTCTCTCTCTCTCTCTCTCTCTCTCTCTCTCTCTCTCTCGCTCTCTCTGTCTTTGTGGCTCTTTTTTTGTCTCTGTCGCCCTTTCACTCTTTCCCTCCCTTACACCATAGTCCACATCTCTGTCCTGGTGTGCCTCTCCTTCCTATTTCTCACTCTTAATTTATTTAGTCTCTTTCAGATTCTCCATCCCTGTCTATTTGCCATTACTCTCCTCTCTCTCTGTTGCTCTGTGGTTGGTGGATCATCTGTAAAGTTCCTGTTTGTGTTCTGCCAGTTTAAAGGTCACAACTCTGATTGTGTTCTGCTGGGTTAAAGGTTCTGGTCCTGATTCTGTCTGTGTTTTGCCTGAATAAAGGTCCAAATTCTCTCTGTATTCCATTGGGTTCAGACCCTGGTTCTGTTTGTTTTGTGAAAGGCTATACAGTCCCAGTTCTGTATGTGTTCCAAATGTTTAAAGGTCCCTGTTCATATTAAACTGGGTTAAAGGACCAAGTTATGTATGTTTTGTACTGGAGTTCCCAGTTTTGTCTTTTCTACAATGCGTTAAAGGTCACAGTTCTGAGTAATATTTGAGTAATATACACAATTTTGAGTAATAGTCCTGGTTCTGTTCTGCCAGTCTATAGTGCCCAGTTTTGTCTGTTTTCTGTCTGCTTCGCAAGTATTTTTTGTGGCCTACTGGGTTACAGGTTCTGGTTTTGTTTTCTGTGGGTTTAATGGTCCCAGCTCTGGTTGTGTTTCACCAGGATAATGATTCTGCTGGGTTAAATGTCCAGGTTTGGCCTTTTGTTGTACTGGATTAAAGGTCCTGGTTCTGTCTAGTGTTCTGCCAGGCTAAAGAACCCAGTCCTGTCTGTTTCTCAGTTATTACTTGGTTCCTGCCTCTGTTAATCAGGATGCTTCCTGTTAAAACATGCAGCTAAAAATAAAACATAAGATAGGGTGGACCACTTTTTCAGATAATCCACAAGTGGTTTGAAGGTCCCATAATTGAATTGACTGCAGCCTCTAAAAGCTTTGCTTTACATAATGCAGCTCCACTGCTGCACTGCTGCACTACGATGGATAAAGGGAAGTTAAACAATGCAGTTAATAACTTTAGAGAACAACTGCACCTGTCAGTCTCCTCCTCACAGTCATTTCTCTCCCGCCACTTTTCTCACACACTCATCCTCTCTGTTGGGCGTTGACACGGTAATGTTGACTTGCAGCTGCTTTGGTGCGAATGAGAGAGAAACAGAGACAAAAGAGTGAGAGGCCGACAGAACGTGATGCATCACATCATCAGTCATCAAGCACGATTGCCTTCAATGCACTCACTACATTCTTGGGTTCCTACAGAATGAAACTAAAGGAACTTAGGAAGCCACGGATAAAGACTCAAAATAGAAATCGAGTGAAATTTAAGTGTTTAGTCTGAATTTGACCTCAAGGAAAAAAAGTACAAGATGAGTCAACAGCTCAAAATGATGTGTGGAAAAAAGTCTCAAAATGGCTCACATATGGAAGTTCGACTTCTGTGGTGAGTTCAAAGCCACTATGAAAATAAAAACGGTCTATTTCTGTAAGTAGGAAACTGTAAAAAAAGATGAAGTAAAGAATAAAATGAACTTAAGGCAAACCAGGGAAAATTATACCCCACACCGTCTCCGGTCTGCAATTGCATGTTGCAGAGTTATTCCAAAATTGCTGCTCAGGTGAGTTTGAAGAGGAATTACACCCAAAAATTACCTGTAGCTGCTAAGATGGTTGGTTCGAACATTAGATTGCTAGACATTCATTAAAATAAGCGTTCTTCAGTTAAAATGATACAGTTCATACAACTTTAATTCTGTTTAATATTCTCACATAGCCAGCTGGCTACAAAGCAACTTAATCCAGACAATACACTCAAATTATTCATTTATTTATTATTTATTATCTTCCTCTTAATCCACACGGGGTCGCGGGCCAACTCTGGGCACAAGGGCAGGAACAACCCTAGATGGGAAGCTATCGTAGGACACACAAACACACACACACACACACACACACTAAGGGCCACTTTAGTGATGCCAGTTAACCTAACATGGATGTCTTTGAACTGTGGGAGGAAACAGGAGTACCCAGAGTAAACCCACGCAGACATGGAGAGGACATGCAAACAGAAAGGACCCAGGCCGCTCCACCCTGGAATTGAACCCGGGACCTTCATGCTGTGAGACAGCACCGAGCCACTGTGCCACTGCACTTTGTTATGCTCCATTTGGAGCTCTGCAGTGCGTAATCTAAGGAAGACGTGGAAATGATGAGAGCTGGGAAATGTAGGGAGCAAAAGCTTGTGTTGGACATGTTTTTGCGGTAACGACAAAAGTAATTTGATTGGGAGTGCCAAAACTTTTGCACACGACAAGAGTAATGAGTCTGCAAGTCTGCATGATTTTGCTTAAGAAGGGGTTTGTGTACAAAAACGATTTTGGGTGAAACTGACTTCCATTACTTGTTAGCTCCATTAGCCTTGCAGCTCAATGTCCCATGTCTTTGGCTAACCAAATTCTGGTCTAATGGAAGATGGTGCAAATGAGATTTTGTGCTATGCTGTCCCTGTAAAATGTTCCTAACATAATAAATGATGTTTAGTGAGTGCTTGCTTTATGTTAAAGCTTTGTAAGGAGAAATTAAAAATAGTATTTCGAGAGTAACTGAAGTGCAGAAAGGAAGTGTCATGTTTATGAATGAATTCAATTTGTATTGTTTTTTAAAGCCTGTAAAACAAATATCTAGTTTAAATAGATTATAGTAGGCTAGGTGCTGCTCAGCTACAGAGCCCAGGTTTGAGTTTAACCCCTTTGTTACTGTCTGTGTTATTATTTAAGCTCATTTGTAGGATGCATGCAGGCATGTACTCTGAAAGGGGAGCCAGTACATTGTAGGCCTGAATAGGGGATGATCCCTCCATCTGACTTACCCTCCTCACAGCCAGTCGTGACTGAGTGAAGCTCGACCTGGGCAGAAGTTTCCTCTGGGACTCTAACCTGGGTCACTGTATTGGCGAGCTAGCACATGCTGCTGCACCTTCTGTGAAAGTGAATGTTCCACTTTAACCCTGGCATCCTGGCTGGTGTCTGGGTAGGGGGTATGTATGGAGCCCACCCCAGAACACATTGGGCGCAGGTAAAAGTGTGTCCTTACTGGCATCTTAGTCATTTGCAGGGGCCTATAACTGGACCATCCGATCTTAACATTTAACCCAGCCTAGGATTAGGTTCTAACTCAGGTCCTGAGGAACTGCTGTTTCCAACATCTGGCTCTTATCTGCAGCACTGCATTGCCTACAGTGCAAAACGTGTATTGTATAATTAATTTATAGTAAATTAAACACTCTCAATATACATATCGCAATATTAAAGAGGGAATAGAAGGAATAATGAAGGAGTTGGGTAGAATTTTGGATTTCAGCATGGTAAAAGCTCTCCACAGCGAGTTGTTTTGATTTTATATTCGGTTTTAAATTTATGAACAAATAGCTCTGAAAACGTTCAGAACAATGCAGTTAATAAAACATTTAAATCAACGTGAAGTTGCTGAATATACACAATTTGACAAAACTAAACCATAAAGAATATTATTAAATTGTTTAAACAGTGCAAAAAAAGTTACTATTTCTTGAATAAGTTTAAACAAAAAATTCAATTTAGTGCAGTGCAATTAAAATTCATTATAGAACTAAAATTCTAAGTGAAATATTCTAGCCTTACTATATTTTAAATAACATTCAAAACATTAAATTCCACATATATCGGAAGAATATCAATTAAAAATAGTATGTTTACTTTTTGTACAATAGTGTAAAAAATTGTTTGGTCTGCTACATCTAAAAGAAATTGAAATAAGTTTTTAATTTGTATGGAAGCATGACATATGATTGCGCCCTCTGGTGTTTAAAAATGTAATTAGATTAGATAAACAGAATCACGAAACATGTCTAATAGTCATAGTAGTGCCAATAATGGAGCCCACTTTTCAGACCAAGGGGTACACTTTACAGCATTTATAGGTAAAATAATTATTTAATGAGTTTTATGAATTATATAATACAAGGGAAACTATACAATGTACTGTGCCTAGTTTTTGGAGTTGTGTAACATCAGTCTGTTGGATGATATTGCGACACACTGGCGTTGGCGACCAGCATCCCCTGTGACACTTTTTCCGGCGTGTCTGTAACCATTATCATTTTAGTGGTTTGATTACAGCTCATTATAGTATCTCTGACCTAGCAATTTTCTAGCCGCTTGAATTTTACGCTGGGTTTGAAAATTGCAAGTTATAAAATAGCGTATACTAACATTCACAGATTGGACTGTAGAAACACAATTTTGCTGGTGGCTGAACCAGAGCGTGAAGAAGTTTTAAAAGGCTGTTTACTGAATGCATGTTGCGTGAAAGCACGGGAAAAGACGGTCGACGCTGAGTGCTGTTGTACTAACTGCGTGAAAAGCTCTGCAAAAGCAGAGGCGCAAATGAAAGATGCTTGTTAGCGGTGGAAAAAACTGCAGCGATCCATCGCATTGCCTTGAGCAGACGTCCAGAGGCATTGTGAGGAAGACACACACCATTAAGTGAAAGAAAATGTGGTTGTCTTGAGAAATATCATAAGCTGTAATGCTTGGGTGGATGCCGTTTAATGGAAGGCCGTATCTGACTCCTGGGGCTTTATGCTACAGCCCTGTTATTACTCAATAAAACTGTGGCCATTGTGAACACACATCTAAGGCTAGTTTGCTGAGAGGTTTTGTGATATGTTGTAAGGAAGGATAGAACAATGTATCAGGAGCTGATAATGTGTTTTAGCCTTGACTTTTTACAAAAGCCTAGCATGGCAGCATGCGATGTTATTTATAGCATAGCCTTTACAGCAACAACACCATTATAGCGGACAGCGCAAAGCCTCCTGCGCCGTTTTTACCACAAAAAATCCCTGCACAGGAACAAAATAACAGCTTACACACAAGAACGGTCAGTTGGAGAAAGCACTAACGGTAGCAGGCATGTGATTTGATGTACTTTGTGACTAATGCATTCTGATCTAAAAAGCCACAACTTTGCTCGCGGCCAGTTTAGATTGGATGGTATTCCTGTAATGTTATTTAGTTAGTTTTTTGTGTATACAGGTGAAGATTGAGCTTGTTAGTAACTGCCTTAAGAGTTAACGAGCAAGAAAGTAGATTGCTAACAAGATATACAGCATTTTGTACACATGTCTATATTTACAGGTAGTTCCTAAAAACTTAGGGAGTTCACAATGACTATTTCACAAAGAGACACAAAACGCAAGCTTGTAGTGTGACCAACTTTCTGGAAGACCAAAGGTAAGATAGCATTACTGTAAAGATAAGTCTTTAGATAGGATTTAAATGCCACTTATAAAATACCACTGATCTAGGTTATGTAGGTAGCACCGAACGATTTATTTTCCCTCTATTTTTGGGCTGTTTGCAGAAAAAAGGACTGGGAGATTTTTTGATATTTAGTTAGCATAAACAAATATTCTGCTGGTCTAAGTGAAGCTGTAAACAAAAGGAAGCTTGAGTCCCCTGCAATAGAAGCTTTATGGTAAACATATGTGCATAATGACAGATTGAAAGCGTAATGTATGTTCTCGAAGATTTAAAAATGATGTCATTTGTTGTTTTTTTTAGTAAGCATTGCACTCAATAGTGCTGCATTTAACGGTTAGGAAAATGTCTGCTTCCAGCCTGTAGGGTGTGTATCACTATTTAAGATGGGACTTAGGTTAGTAAGGTAATTATGGTTGGTAGGGGCATTAGGATGTCATGGAACTGGTAGGAATAATGGGAAATAAATTGTCAGCCTGATAACAGGCATTGTGTTTATATATAGATATATTTTATATAGATTTATCGTTACCCAAAACATTTTCCAGTACAACAGAGGAACAGAAAGTCAAAAAAAATACAAAGATACAGTAATACTTTTCGAAAAAGTAGAATAATTTAAACTATAGGGGCGGCTCAGTGGCTCGGTGGGTAGCACCACTGCCTCACAGCAAGAAGGTCCCGAGTTCAATCCCAGGGTGGAGCGACCTGGGTCCTTTCAGTGTGGAATCTGCATGTCCTCTTCGTGTCTGCGTGGGTTTACTCCTGGTACTCCGGTTTCCTCCAAAGACAAGCGAGTTAGGTTAATTTGTTGTCTCTAAAGTGGCTCTTAGTGTGTGACTGTGTGTGTGCGCCCTATTATGGATTGGGGCCCAATCTGGGGTTGTTCCTGCCCTTGCGCCCAGAGTTGCTGGGTGGGCACCGGCTGGTCCGCGTCCCCGTGTGGATTTAGCGGAAGATAATATATGAATAAATTAATTTAAACTATAGCTGTGTCTTACCACCTCCGGGATAAACAGAAAGTAAACAGGGGTAAAAGTGTAACTTTATTACACTTGAAATTACAACAGTTCTTGTTGCAATAAATGCAATAAGGTAGTAGTTGCCATAACCAACCATACATCAAATCTTAACATTTTCAACACCCAGCCGTGTATTATTTATGATGTCTTTTTTGTCAAACGTTGTGTACAAGGAGAGTATAAAAGTTTCCCTTATTCCATTTTCCCCCTCAATATTTCTCCGTAGCAGTATGCAGTGACAAGCAAATGGTGGCCCAGGTCTCAGGAGTGCATTTACTTAGTTGGTGCTAATTTTCTGACCAATGATTTGTTGATAGTACCCGTAAAAGCTTAATAGGTTTTAGGTTTACATCATTCTTTTGCCCAGTATTGCAGATGAATGGGGTTACAAATTCACGTTACTGTGTGTTTTAAGGTCAAGAGAAAACAAAAACCAAACCCTACAGGAACAGTACACATTAATCCTACAGCACAGGTAGGATTTTGTGCCGTTTCTGTACAAAATCTGCAAAATATTGCCAATGCGGTTAGATCAGCTCCTTGAGGGTAGGGTGAAAGGATACTTATTTAAAAAGGGCAATAGCTTGGAGAAACAAGCTGTACAGGTCATGGTTAGTTCAGGGTCGTAGTGCGTTACAATGAGGACATCCGTTAGAGCTTAGAGTTTAAAATACCTCAAACAAAAACATGTAGAGTTCATTAGCATTTGTAATTGCATGCCTTATTTGAAAACCATATTAAGAATATATCTTTGGATACTCTAATAAACAAGGGTACCAGTACCCATAATGAGAAGTAAAAACTGAAATTTAAGAATTATTTGCACATTTGGGGTTACTTTACATTGACATAAGCATCACTTAGTAATTATTTGAAGCACCATTAAAGCTTCCATGTCTTCTTGGGTATGATGTCACACATTTTGTCATGACTTTAGGGACTTCCTGCCATTATTCTCAGCAGGTCTTTTCAAGCTGTGTCAGGTTAGATGAGGACCATTGGTGGACAGCCATTTTTAGGTCTTTTTGGAGGTGTTTGATTGGGTTCAGTCAGGCCTGTAGCTTTGGATTTACAGAGTAGTTCTGGTTGTTC
Source organism: Parotocinclus maculicauda (assembly GCA_034780255.1). Taxonomy (NCBI): domain Eukaryota; kingdom Metazoa; phylum Chordata; class Actinopteri; order Siluriformes; family Loricariidae; genus Parotocinclus; species Parotocinclus maculicauda. Next base: position 9,741 of record JAUZSU010022048.1, read on the forward strand.
CAAAATCCTTCTATTTAAAAATTATGAAGGCTACTGTGCTATCTTGTAATGTACTTATTTGTAATTAAAACCGAGACAATTATGATAGTGATGTGTGATTAAATGCTGCACTAACTTCCTGCAATCCATTTTCTCTGTTGTCATCCTTGCCACCATGCCGCTTGGCATAACAGTAATGAATATTGACTTCAAATTATTAAATGCTGAGTGATCCATTAAAGGTTAATTGCATTTACATTTTGTTTTATTGCAAGTTGTGTGAGATTAACCAAGTGCTGTGAACAATTGTATGGAGGCAGAAAGGCACTGACGGAGCCTATATACCATGTGACTGCAGGTCTATGTACACATGCATAGAGTCGTGTATAACAGTTATGAAATTGCATTGTTTCTTTGCAACTGTGAACAAAATGACTTTCAAGTATTATCATAATTGCATATGTAAACATTATGCATTAAAAAAACTTTCAATTTTCTATGTAAACATTGAGCGGAGCAGAATCTTCCAGTCCTGTGGTGTTTTCCACTGCTTGTCATTTGATAAGTTTAGTCGGTCTATGCATATTAATCACTCGATGAATGTGGACCCAGGCTGATTTGCATTGTGCAAGCACTAGAGGCGTCCTATAGAGAGCTGAGGGTAACAAAAAGAGGCAAAAAAGGAGGGAAATCTGGTGGGCTTTATCATGCTGAATTGCCTCCCCCAACCATGAAAGGTTTTCTTCTCAATGAAGGACAAGGGCCTGTTAAATTTGTATACTCAACCCCCCACTCTGGACCAATCATTTCAGTTTCTTAGCACTTTTTACTGCTGCGGTTCAGGCTGCAGTGTCTATAGAAAAAGCCAAAAAGCTGATCTGCAAGTACAAGGATGTTGGGAGCTTGAGGTATCATCATTAATATATATATATATATATATATATATAGAAAAAGCCAAAAAGCTGATCTGCAAGTACAAGGATGTTGGGAGCTTGAGG
>JAUZSU010022059.1:0-10717 GCA_034780255.1 Parotocinclus maculicauda
CCATGGCACATCGACATGGAAAGTCAGTAAATGCCGTTCCCAAAACAGCCTGAACTTGCTGTTCATCAAGTAACTAAGATCAACGCAAGCTACTCTTCATACTACTTAAAACAAGCAGATCTGTTAACCCAAATACAGACATGTGGTTTCTGTAACACACCGAATAGGAAGGGGAGGAAAACAGGACATCTGTGTTTATTTGCTTCTTTTACTTTACTGTTGTGGAACACCATGGGAGACTGAAAAAGCTACACAGCATGACAGTGAGCAAGCAAGAGAGGGCGAGATGGACTAACCTCCAGCATACATGACAGCCAACATAATGGAGGAAATCCAGGAGACCTGGCTGCTGGTGGCGTTGAAGATCACCTCAATATCTTTGAAGAAGACTGTGATGGATTTGGGGAAGGCATAGGAGAAGCCAATGCTGATAAAGGCTCCAAGCACTACAGCCCAGCCCCAGCCCCCTTCAGGGGGCGTGTAGCCCACTGGACCACCTGTCGCTGGAGGCATTGGTACAGATTCTCACGCAAACAGGAGCAAACAATGTCAACCTGTAAGAGGGTGAGAGAGAGAGAGAGAGAAAAAAAAAAAAGAGTAAACGTCTAGTGATATACAAACTAAAGAAAACAAACACTGGGTACACCAGTATCTTAAACTAGTGGCAGCCTAGTGGTTAACCAGAAAGTCCCAGGTTCAAAGCTGCCATTGTCAGGTCCTATATACACTCACAAAAATGAAGGGATATTTAGCATAGCCGAGCCACCCCAAACTAGTGACTCAGACCCCCATCAGTTTCAGGTAATTAGTGCATTTTATATTACAGGCAGAGCAGCGTTACTAACAAAAAACAATAAAACGGGAGATTATGCAGGGTTTTAATGCATGCTTTAAACAGTAGTTTGGTCATTACATTTAATATTGTTTAACCAATACCCTCCGGGTGCATTCATACAAGTTACTGTTCAACCACTTCCAAAAAAAGTCACCAGACTTCCCACTGAAGAGCACACCATGTTCAATTGTATTCCATACATTACACTGGAGACTTCTTCTAAATTTAGCAAACTGCCCAAAAAGAATACACTACACAAAAAAAATATCATCAACTTAACTAAAACTTTCACAGCAATCTGTGGGTCTGGTTCAAACGAATAATGCTCACACTCCTGCCTGGTAATGTACTGGTTTCATGCATCTGGAAACTGGGAACCACGAAAGGTTAACGTTGCTTGGAGTTTGTACTGAGAGACTTAACAAAAGAGGAATTAATTCCAAAAGATGTCAGCAAGTAGTAACGCCAAGTCAGAAGGTACAATCTATGATCACACAATATTGCACAAAAACAATTCAGGCGAGAATTGTCAAGATTTCATTACTGGTTCGATCCATCTGCCAAATTTATCACTGGAATCATTATTAGGGCTGCAATAAATAGCTATTTTTAGAGCCGAGTAATTATCAATTACTGAAATTAAAATCTATTTATTTGAATTATACATCATTCACTTCCCTAATAAGAGTCAAGTAGCAACCGGTCTATCTTTGGTAGTTAACATGCATAAAACAACAAGCTAAATGTAAAGATGAATACTTCACAAAAAAAAAAAAAATTAATTAATAAACTTTACTGCTAACAAAGGAAAAACAAGCAAATTATCAGCAATAAATTTGGCCAAAACCAATTCAAGTGAGGTGCGTTTACATTGAGCAAACAGTTCATATGTTTGTGGCAAACATGTTTTCTGTGAAGAGTTCAATTTGACCTTCCACTTCAGAGGTAACCCTTCATCCAGATCCCTTGTACATGCATGGAGAACTACCTGAAACTGTGCAAGTGTTTGCAGAGAACAAGGCTAACCAAAAACTATTCCAAGTTTGTTGAATTTGAACATGCCTGTAGCTCCGACGATAAGACAGCGACGCAACGTTATGTAGATTCAAAGCCAAAGCATCATCACGTGAACAGGCTCATTGTGAATAATAGCTACATTCTTTGCCATTCCAACTACATTAATGATTCCAGACGAGACCCATATCAAAATAGAAAATGTTATGGCTCATACCATGAAGGAGGAAAGCTTTGCCAGCCAGATGCTCCAACATGGGGCCAACTAAGTCGGGATTGACAAATATTACAACTTAATTTTGTTCTGGAGGCTGCCATCAAGCTATTGTTAACTCTACAGAAAGCAGTAACACAAAAGCAAATTAAATGGTATCCTAAAAAAGACATAAAAACAATATATTATATAACTTATCGCACCTTCCACACTAATGCTGATAAAGCTAGAACAAGTTAAGATATATGGTACATGAGAACAGAATTTGCTACAACATGTGAAAATTTGTCATTTCTATTATTTAGTCATCCAGTTGACCAACATTTCGTAATATACACAAGTTTTGGCTTGCATTTGTTTACACTACCTAGTATGCATCTAAAAATATCAAATTACCCCCCTGCACCACACGCGCACACTAAGAGGTCAAGGGCTAGCATGTGATGTTGAAACATGCGATTCTAGCCACCATATCAGCAACTGACAAATTTACAGAGACAAGTACTACCTTGTTTCGTGTACAGTGGGGCATGCTGGGAGAAAATACACAAGCAAGGAAATATCAAGTTTCACACAGCAGGTGCGCAAAAAGAAAAAAAATCTGTGCTCCAAAATCTCTGGATGTTCAAAGTATCCACTATCTAGCTGATCACAAGTACTAATTAAAAAGAATTGCACCGCATCTCCCTCACCTTTAGTCTCCCCAAGTTTATGTAAGGACACGACATTAGCTGTGGCTGGTGTGATAAGATATTTTATTATCTTAGCAATATAATAGATAAATCTTCAGTTTAAAATTTTCATTTTAATTGTTCCTGTAGATCAGTGTTTCTCAAAGTGTGGGGTGCAAGGAATTGGAAGAAATGAACATTTTTAATGACTGTCTGTTTTGGCAATAAAAGGGGCAGGGGGTGGCGGGCATAAGCCTCGGATGTTTAAAATGTCGGCGGAACAACGTAAAGAGTACAACAGGGCGATTCCGCGCTAACAGAGAAACAAAAGACATAGGTGTGTATAATGTTAAGGTTACAAAATGGACAAATTTGTTACAAGGACCACAAAAGTTGGCGACTCCAGCTGTTGCTTAGCTAAAAACAAAGTACAGATCTCAGCTTAAGGTTGAGCATGACTTGAGTGGCAGTATCAAGCATGCAACCCCGTTTTGAGAAGATGTGTAGTGCAAAACAGGCTCACTGCAGTCACTGATGCTGTGATAAGGCATAGTCATTTGTTTACCTGCCTTTGCTCATTTTTGCACAGATTGAAAAGTGAGAAAGTAAACAATAATTTAATTAGTAGGCCAATTTTCTGTGTATTTGAATATTGATGTTAATGTTGTATCTGGTGTTATAAGTTAAAATACTGGTTTTAGAAACAGAAATTGATGTTACTTAAATAAATTATTAAATTTAAAACTTTTTTTTTATTACTATTTTGTTGGGGCGATATGGGACAGATGGGGCGTGGAATGATAGAAAAAGTTTGAGAACCACTGCTGTAGATGTTGCAGTACAGGGTTTTAATTTTGTATTAAAAATGTCTTGTATGTAAAACAACTTGTATTTCTGTGGTTTTTAATGTTTTCAGTAAACTCTGATGCAAATCTTAATATGTATTGTATTACAGTGTATTGTGACAAAACCACACTACATATCGTCACCCATGTACCCTGAAGTCCAATGCAAACAAAGACACAACAGACCCAGGTTGATTCACCCGAAATCAAACCCTGGACCATCTTGCTGTGAGGTGACATGTTGAAAAGTCATTTCCCCCAGCAAAACTCAGTCTGCTCCTTAGCCTACCTGCTAGCACACATTGAAAATTTAGACTGGCGCTAAAGAACTGGGTAGAACGTGTGGAATTATTTCGCAATATTTTTAAGTTATGTGAAGCCAGACAACTATTAATGTTTGTTAATGGTTAACAGACTTGTCTAGGCACATTATTAAAAGCCTGAAGAAAAAAGGCACAGCTTTGTGACCTCGCTTTAGAAATGCCTGTGCAACAATAGTACGGGCATAAGTACGGGTTATGTTGACTACATGCTAAATTAATGACCATTTTATTCAATGCCAATTATACAGTGCTCACAAGGAGGAGATACTTCAAAATGAATATGAAGCAATAAAAAAAAAAAAAGAAGCATGGCTATTTTGTTAAACACGATCATCAAAAAAGCAAATAAAGTCAAAGAAAGTTGTTCAGCTGCACAAATAAGATGCAAAATCAATTATGGAGATTGAGTAGCAAGTGACATTCATGGGGGTGAACAGATGTATGTCAAACTGGATAACAGTGCCACACACTGACTGTTCAGTAGGGTGTATGGTCACGCAAGACTGCCAAAGCACCCAGACAGTGATAGGGTGTGGATAGGATGAGATTGTCCAGCAGTTCTTGTGGGGTTCTTTTATAACATCCCATTCTAAGTCGATAAGCATTAACAGTGAGCCGGGCTCCAATTTGCAGTTATAACAGCTTCCACTCTTCTGGGAAGGGTTTGTACAAGATTCAAGTCTGTCTAAGTTCTTACCCATTCAGCTAAAAGCATTCGCAAGATCAGACACTGTAGATATTGTCCCCCTTATCCAACATCACTGTTCACAAAAAACTAGGGACCATTTCATTATATTCAAGTATCCCCTATTTTTTGTGAGCAGTATAGTTAATTCCAAACATGTTCGATTGGGTTGAGGTTAGTGGTCGGTGTGGGCCAGTGATTCCATTTATACCAAACTCACCCAACAATGCCTTCGTAAACCTTGCTTTGTGCACTGGGGCACATTCCCACTGGAACAGAAAAATGGCCTTCCTCAAAATAATTCCACAAAGTTGGAAGCATACTGTCCAGAGAATTGTCCAAAATGTCTTGGTAAGCTGAAGCATTAAGATTTCCCTTAACTAGAAGTAAGGAGCCTAGATCAACCCCTGAAAAACAGCCCTACCCCTCCTCCAACAATTACTACAGTACACACAATGCGGTCAGTCAGGTTACATTCTCCTGGATATTGCCAAATCCAGACTTGTCCAATCAGACTACCAGAACTGTGGTAGTTTCCTCTCTTCAGAGTACAGCGGCAGCATGCTTTACACTGCTCCATTTGACACTTGCCACTGCGCTTGGCGATCTAAAGCTTGCATGAAGTTTTTGGTCATGTAAACTCATGCTATGAAAATCCTGGCATACTTCTGCTGATGTTTCTGCATTAAAAGATTCAGTTAGAGTCAGCAGAAAGGTTTTTTTGGGGGGTCAGCACGTGGTGACCCTGCTCTAGGACATACTACAGGGCTAAATGCCTCGACTTTTTCATTATATTCTTCATATTATCTTCATATATCTAAGAGGGAAACTGACTATGCTCTTTAAATTGTCTAATCTTTTCATAAAACTAAAGGCAGGGCTGCATGGCTAAATTATTGTTTGTATACACCTGTGGCAAAATGGGACTAAATTAATCCCATTGATTCAATAAGACAGCACCTGACTCCACTGTCAAACAAACAAAAAAATGTCCAAGCCAAAGTCAGTTTTATCAGTCAGCAAATCTGTTGATGTTTAGTGTTACCCATAACAGAACTGGAAGGATTAAACTATGATCATTCCATGTACAAAGTGTGTGGAAAGTTCAAACCTGTTTAGGACACCAAGTGGGATGTACTTAATCATACTGCTAAAATTAAGGAAAAGAAAGGACCCATAATCATACCAATTTTCCTACCACACCACTTTAGAAGGTTTAACAAACGTGTAAAAACACTATTCGGCATGCACTTAAACGTGGTTATATGAATATTGTCCGATTGTGATAAATAGCCATGTAAGCAAAGATACCACTGTAAAAACCTAACATCAGGACAAGTAATGGAATTCTAGAGGATAGAAAGGTCACATTGTTATTAAGTCTTTTACACCGAGCAGTAATCTGGTGTCTTTTTGTATCCTTGAACTTATGAGATTTATTTGACAGGTTAGTTAACTTTGTATTTGCAGTCAGATCTCAATGGTTAAACATTTTCTACTGACTGCATCTTTTAGTAGTAGAAATAATTGACAAAAAACAACAACCCTAATTACCATTAGTGAGTTTAATTTGATCCTATTAATTATTTGGTATTGATGATATAGAACGTTACCAGTTTGAATATGTTCACATTTAGGGAAGACAGATGGTTTTAAAAATAAATAAAGAAATTACATAATGGATCTCACTCTTGATTTATATTTTATATCGTTTGATTTATATTTGAGAATATGAGCATTAAGTAAGTGTAAAACATTTAGTTCTGGTCATGAGCTTAAAAATAATTGCACATTTCTTACCTTCTCAAAAAGCAAAAGCACTGCAATAAGCATCTCTTAACTATCCTCTAATTCACTGCATTTACAGGAGGCAAAAATGGGTAAGAACTTGGGACTAAAGGGCAGTGATTTCTATTGTGTGGACATGGGTTGTTGCAAAACCTGACACTGCAGAAAAAACATCTATAAAATTTGCCACTTAAAGGTTTTAGATGAAAGCAACGCAATATCTCATTTCAAAATAATGCAGGCATAGCACCATTGCAAAATGTGCACTTAATTCAGTATGAAAGTGCTGGCCGTTAAAAACAAGTTTGCGATTAGAAAGGTTTGACTGTAGACTATCTTCTGGTCAAAATTTTACATGACATGAATTTTAGTGAATGGAAGAACAAATACCACGGCATTATGGTCAAAATTCTCTCAGTTGACAAGAAATTCATTCAGCTAATCAAACCCTTTGCTTATAAGGGGAATGTTACAAACTGTGATCAACTGCTTTTAGTGTAACTTATTTTCTTCAGAATTACGATATTCTGCTATATACACTACTACTGCAATATTAAACATACCATGATAGATGATTTTGGCCACTTTTAAAAAAAATAATTGACCTTAAAAACAGGAACAGCAGATGGCCATGCTACTTTTCCACCAAACAGCTTTGGCTGTTTTTCATTTGATACATTATTTATGCCACACCAGCAGAAAGACTAATCAGGACAGGAACAGTCAGACCCAACCACAAACACCAGGTTGTGGAGATTCTAAACACTGCAGCCCTCAAGCAAGTTCAGTAATGATTCTAAAGCCTAAAGCTTTTTTTTGGAATAATTTGGAAAAAAAACAATCCAAACCCTCCTCAAACACTTCAGATTCGAGACACTGTTGCAAGGAGCCGGGGCCTAACCGGCAGCAGAGGGCGCAAGGCAGGAAAAACCCTAGACAGGGCACCGATGAATCTTTGGACACAATCTAATACACTGTGGCCACTTTAGAGACACAAATTAACCTAACATCTTTGAACTGTGGGAGGAAAGTGGAGTACCCCACATGGACATGGGAAGGACATGCAGACTCCACACAGCAAGGACCCAGACCACTGCCCCTGGGGACAGAACCCATGACAGTGCTACCTGGTAAAATGTTCAGCATGGAAACACCATAGATCAGGTTTCAATAATGGAGATTAATATTTTATATAATTAATCCAAAACAAAAACAAAAATGTAATCAACTATTCAGTACACTGGGTCAAACCTTATAAATAAATTGCAAGAAGGAAATTCACCACAGTAAAGCAAAACGTTGGCTGTTCCCTGACGAGTATAAACAAAATAAGAATATTTAAGTAAAACATGGTACACAGTATTAAACAGGAATCAACAGACATTTCTCTTTCCACAAAGCAAAAGTGTGGATCCCAGTCTATTTGAAAATGTATGGTGTGGGGAAGGGGGGGGGTTCCATCCCACAAAACTGACCAGACAATCACCATTTCAGAAAACCAGTCTGATGTGTGATATTTCTTTCCTTTAGTAATGCCTTAAAGAATTCAGGCCTTCTTAAAAGCCATGGGGACCTAGTGAAACCTGAGCTGCTCTGGGCCTTAAAAGCTCTCTGGTGAAAATAACTTGCAGTGACAGTAATCTGACTATCAACTATTATATTACTAAAAGTGTTAAGAGATTACAAGGATTGAGGCAGCGATTACAGATTTAAATTCAGTAATACGGATAAAAAGCTATAAATGAAAATCCTCAGTCACAGGATTAAGTACCACTTACCTTTAAGTGCTAAATCCATAGATATACAACACTCTCCCAAACAGCTCAACTGTGAACTAAAAAGTGAAGGCAGCAACAACAACAAAAACATTCAGAAATGGATTGGGGCCCAGTGAGCTAAACCACGCAATATGTTTACCAAAGATAGTGAACTTGTGTGAACTTGTGGGGGTGGGTTGGTGCAAGACTAAATGGTATTATGGTTGTGATCACAATGATTAACTGACCAGACCAATTATAAGAGTTAGTTTATAGATGTACAGTGAGTACGAAACGTATTCAGACCCCTTTAAAATTTTCGCTCCGTTTCATTGCAGCCATTTGCTAAAATAAAATTTAAAAAAGTTCATTTTATTTCCCATTAATGTACACTCAGCATCCCATCTTGAAAGGAAAAAAGTAGAGATTTTTGTAAATGTATTAAAAAAAGAAAAAGCGAAATATCACACCATCATAAGTATAAGTCAGAAGCACCCTTTTGAGCTAGTTCAGCTTTAAGTCTTCTTGAGAATGATGCAACAAATAATAAAAAAGAAAACTTGATTTGGGGATTCTCTGTCATTATTCCTTGCAGATCCTCTCCAGTTCCATCAGGTTGGATGGTGAACGTTGGTAGACAGCCATTTTCAGGTCTCTCTACATGCCTGTGTTTTTTTTGTCAAGATGGGATGGTGAATGTACATTAATGAGAAATAAAGCGATTTTTTTTTTATTTTAGCAAATGGCTACAATGAAACAAAGTGATACATTTAAAGGTGTCTGAATACTTTCTGTACCCACTGTACATTTCATGAGTACATGTCAGTTTGGCATGGGGCCATTTTTATGACGGGAATGGTAAAGGATAAGTATAGTTTGTGGGTGGGGTTTAGGGAGACTGGCAAAGAGTGGTGTTCGGAAATGTTTGGTCCAGCATTGCGTGCGTCACTTCACGGAGGTTATTGAGAAATTAAAGATATTTCACTGCTGTCTTTTATAGTTGTGCAATGTCCATTGTAAGCAGGTGTTTAAACTTTGTGGGGATTAGCAGGGTATGCAGTGTGCAGCTTTCAATGAACTGACACCAATTCTTCTAAAATTCAATTCAGTACATATGCTGTACATAATCCCTTAAATAAATTTAAAAATACCAGATTTTATTACATTTGCAAGACACTTATCCATAATGAATTACAACTGATATTTTACAATCCAAGCAACTGTAGGTTAAGGGTCATACTCAAGGGCATAACATTATCAGCTTTCCTTGGAAAGATTTGAACTCAGGACCTTGTGGTCCAAAATCTAGTTCCTGAGACTTTGGACCACCAGCCCTGTAGAAGTCATTCATAATTACTGACCACAGTTTTAACTAAAAGGAAAGCATACCGCTTCATCTCAAACCTAGCTAGCAGGCAGCTAGCATCTGGTTTCAAACCCAGGTCACTGTTGTGGTAGGTTAGCTTTAAGGATAGTGGGAAAATATTATACAGTGGGCACAGACATGCAACTGGATTCAAACCTCTACCAAAAAAAGCTTTGCTTTTAATTAAAGAATTAACCAGTTCAAACTTCAAAGAAGAGTTTCTCTACTGTTTAAAGTCTCTAGTTTATCCATTACCGTAGATTTTTAGGCTATCAAAATGCAAAGGATGCAAGTCATTTTGAGTCCAGCCAAATTTTCACCCCTCAGTCTCCCACTATATTCCTGGAAAGCTTCCATGTGTTGATATCAGGCTGACTGACCCAAATGATCAATAAAATGAACCATTCTGTTAAAACAGACACCCAGCTGCCTAGTAACCCCATAAACAAATCTGAACATTTTATCTCCATCTGACTTGCATCATCTCAGTTTCCCAGAACATTTCAGTTCCCAGAACACTACCACTCAACATTAAACCTCCCTGAAAAGCCATGACTTGTTTTTGAATCCATCTTACTAGTGGTGCCAGGCTGAGGCTGGATTTGAGAGCACGGAATTGACATTATGTTGATGGGGCTTTCTCACCACATGCAACATGCAAGTTTTACAACACAACAGTACATAAGCAAGTCTTAAACATAAAGCTCTAGTTAGATATAGCCAGCAATGACGCTGTCGCACAACAGTTTCAGGCACTAATTTGGGAAAAAACTGTCCCCTGGGAACTACATTTGCTCCAGGTAAAAGCAATCATGGTGCTTTTGGGAGATTTTAAAAGATCAACATTCAAAATGAAAGTTTAGCATGTTGTTTCCAATAATTTCACCTAGGGGTGGGCGATATGAGCTAAAATTCATATCACAATATTTTCCACTATCAGTACGATAACGATATAATATCACGATATACAAAAAAAAAAATAGATGACACTTATGACTATTAATAACAAAATGCAACTTGAGTTGTTAGAAAGTAGTTAAATGTTAACTCAAAACATGAAAATCAAAACATGAGGGAGTCATTTTTGTAAAGCTTTCGTTTATTATGCAATTAATTAATTTGTTTACAGCTGAGGTAAAAAGGTTCAAGCATGAAACGTAATTTAAACTATTCAAGTAATTTAAATTATTCAAATGCTTTTTGAAACTGAAAATAAGTA
>JAUZSU010022070.1:0-22362 GCA_034780255.1 Parotocinclus maculicauda
AGGCTTGCTCAATTTGGGATTGGCCTTTTAAGATAATGTAATATTGTAAAGCTGCTTTGAGACAATGCTCCATTGTAAAAGGTGCTATATAAATAAATTTGACTTTAAAATAGCAGGATTTTTGGATTAAGCGTTAATATCTGCAGGTCGAAAACTGGTTGATAAATGATCTATATTATAACAAAAAAAAATATCAGATCTCTGTTGACTGTACAGTATTTCTATAAATTAGAATAAATTGAGTGAGTGAATGAGTGCCGGAAATGATGTAGAACAGACCAATCACAGGATTGCATTCCACATCGCTTGGACGTGTACTTAAATTTTGGAGGTGCTAGTTGGGCGAAATGGAGGCTCTGCGGAGGGGGTTCAAGGCAATGCAACCGTGCTGCGTCAACAAAATAGAGAAGCATAAACCAAGGCTTAAGGGTGACCAACTATTGTGCAATTCCTACCCAGATCATCACACCAGCGGTTGGGGCAATGTGTCGCTCCAAAGGAAAGATCCATTCTTAACCACCACTGGATCTCGAACATAATCTGGATTTGTAGCTAAAGGTGATGCTAGCTAAAGTCCGTAGCAGTCCAGGTGCCCTGTTCAGGATGACCTGGGCAGAGACAGTAGTGTGTAGTGAAGGTGCCACGTGCGTCTCAATGGTGGTCTACAACACTGTAGGAGGTGCTCATGCTTGACAGCAGACTAAACAATCCACTCTGCTGGTGGTCTGTCCGTGTTCGCCATATGTGCACGCCCACACGGAACCACTGCTCCCAAACCTCCTAGCAGCTAGGTCACAACAGTCTAAATGGCGGGCAACTCTCAGCCAGATGATGCGTCTTCGAATATTTCGTAGAGGCGTGTCTAGCTGTCGACGATCTCTTACCAAGAGGTACACTCCCCAAAAGTTTCTCCTTAGAGCCTTCATGTAGGGCAGCGGCCCTCTTATCCCCCTTTGTGGCAAGACCCATTGTCCAATCAGTCCGTACCTGTAATCATTTACATGTCGAGTTTTGAAGCAATCAGACATTTCTATCTGGGCGCGTTATTTTTTGTCAATGAGTAGATTTATTCTACTATCTGTTTCTTCAAGCACTAAATGCTACAAAGAAAAATGGAATAATAATGTAGGCCGAGTTAAGAAGCCATTTGGAACACTATTTACTCTGGTTGTTTTCCTGATCATCATTCATAATTGCTGATCAAGTAATAATTGTTTAGGAAAGTGGAACACACAAAAAGGTCCATTCCTATCAAACTCACCGAACACTTTAATAGGAATACTAATACCGAGTAGGACCTTCCTTTGCTCTCAAACAGCTTCATTTCTTTGCAAGTGGAGTCAACCAGACACTGAACACAATCTTTTGAGATTCTGTTCTATGTTGATATGTCTTTTGCTTTGTGGCCTTGGGTAAAATTGTGGCCATGAGGGGGTGCATATGGTCAGCAACAATGCTCAATTAGGCTGTGGGATTCAAACAGTGATTGATTGGTATTAACCGGCCAAGTGTGCCAAGAAAACAGGGAATCACCTCCACCAGCCTGTACTACTGACAAAATTGCAGTCTATCTACTGCAAGGTGCATATCATGATACTTCTGTGCTAACCATAATTATACAGAATGGTTATGAGTCACCATATTAATTCATTTGCTGTTGACCTCCCTCATCAAAAAGCCATTTCTGTCTGAAAAAATTGATTTTTTCTCAGTGGATGTTTTTCTTTATTGCACCATTCGGAGTTATCCTTAGAGCCTGTTGTTAAAATTAACAGTTATTTACACAAACCAGCTGCCTACCACCAACAACACCATGCCACAATCAAAACCTCTGAGATTTAACATTTAGCATGACTAATCCTCAGTAATAATGGTCATTGCATCTTGCACACATGACTTAGCTCTTATTCGAGTTTGAGAAATCATATCAAATCAGTACAATCAAATTATAAAACCCTATTTGTATCTGCTAAGGTTTCATCTGTCACAGTACTAAACAAAAGTATTAGGCCACCATTACGTTAGCTACACCACTGTTTCAGCAATGGTATAATGCCAACATATAATTATTTCTTAGTCTCTGGATTAGAATACAACAATAAAATGCTGGATATAACAGATGATCAATCAGTTACATATAACTAATTCTGTTCTAGTTCATGTACAGAGCGTTAAACACGGCTCAGCCCATCGCATTAGTTTAGGAGACCGATGCTGACGCAAGTCGATGATTAGGAAGTGTTAGATTTTAAGTGCAATCGGCCTTAATCACGAAATTTAAGGAATACCAGTGTCCTTATGATGTAATGGCTTTACTAAAGGACCTGAGGTTTGCTGAAATGAAATTATTTAGATTGCAAATTGCACTTTTATTTATAGTTATAATACACAGGTGCCATCTCGCTATTGTTTGTTTAATTGTAGTTATTTTCTTAAAGATAAACACTTACTTTTACTTTATGAAAATGATTTATGATTGTGAAAACAATTCCATTAAAAAACAGAAACGGGAAAATATCAAACTAATTGCATATGGACCTTACAGTCTGAAGACTCTTGATCAGAGACGGCCTTATTTAAAGTCATCGGTTACAAAAACCAAGAAGGCCAAGACATTCTAAAGCTCACAAAGATTGGAAAAAAGAACAGAGGAAAAAGAGCATAAATGTGTGTGTCTGGTTGTCAACAGTGTTATATATGGTCATTATAACATTGCTAAACCAACAAATCTAATGGTAACCCAAGACTTTGACAGCTTATATAGTACTGTGCATAAGAGCAGTTTCCATTAAATTAAATCATGTAAAATAAATCTGATTACTTTAAGTAATTTACACTTAAGGAGTCATTAGTCAATATAATGGAAAAGAAAGTTATAGAAACTGTCAAAGTGGTGCATATCAGTGTTAGTACAAACACACCGCATTGTATTTGGGCAAAAAGTGGATGCCAAAAGTCAGACTAATAGTGAACCCCCCCTTCATTTAATACAATGCTTTTCATTATTTAAAAAATATATACATCATATCAGCATAAGCAACTTCAGACTTTATTAGGATTTGCAGTGCATTCCAATTTCTGTAATGATAGTGTGAACACCAGCCAGCATAGACTCTAGATGATCTGAGTCTATCCAAATCTGATGAGCCAGGTTATCTCAGCATGACTCTTATATTTCAAAGCATAGAATATTTATTACATCCCAAAGCAGGTGACTGCAGAAAAATTCAATGAGTCAAATTCAATCAAAAGTTTATTCTAATTACATGATTTGTAATGTAAGTGCTGCATTAAATTTAGAGAAAAATGCAAAATAGACCATTTTCATTAGTGGTCTTAAGACCTGCACTCATTGTATATAAACATTTTATGAGACAAAGAAGGGAAACTAAGGCAGGTGTGCAAGTGTGTGTGACACCGTAGTGAACATGATCAAACAAGGTAATAAACCAAAAGACAAAGCTGATAGAGGAACAGGGAGCAAACACTAACTTTAATAACAAAAACTAATAAACTTGGAAAGCCTACCAAACTCATGCTAACAGATGTACAAACAACAATCCCAAAACAAGACACATAAACACATGGTACTAACAACAGGCAGTACTCTCACAAACAATGCTAATGCCAATCCAAAACCTAACACACAATGTTGAACACAAAGCATGCTAATACACATGGACACATACAATGCTAACAGCACCAGTAAGTGCTAATACAACTGGATAATTAACTAAACAAACAGGCAATTCTAACAAATCAGCAGACACAGACAGGTGTTAATACAGAGAAACAGCAAACACAAACAAACATTGAGCTAACAGGTAATGTGCTAACACATAATACAACACAACGATGTGCCATACATACAGACAATTCAACACAAAGCTGCACAGAACATGGAACATGCTGAATACACAGAGAACAGAAGAAGTACAAAATTAACAAACCCAGTAGCAGCAAACAGGAGAAGCAGAGAGTGATGAATGAATGCCAGACAAGGGAGCGACAGGAAGTGAGGGTATAAATAGGCGGGGCTGTAACCAATCTGCCTGCTGTGGGAGCCTAAACAGGTTAGAGATGGGCTATGCAGGATGAAGAGTCTAAAAAACACACATCATCGTAACAGAATGGTACAGCTAAATTGCTTTATTCAGCTCTGTGTTGAGTCTGCCAATTTTTCAAATCCAGACTCTTTGCTTAAACTTGAAGAGCTTTCATGAATAATGTACATTTACAAGTATATTCAATTGTGTCCTGCTTCTTGCAAAATGCTGTATAGCCAGACCAAACAATGTATGGCTGGAGGAATTTGCTGTGCGGAGCACAGATAATTAAGCATGAATGTAGGACATATGCATCGCTCCGTGTTGAGTATGGCCCCTTTGTGGCTCTTGCTTTTGTCAAATTGTAAGTCCATTCCTAATAATGAGTAAGACTGCGGTATTGCCGCTGTTGTATATGTATAACCTGTCAGAAGGGTACATGATGGTACAGACAGCACAATCTATATGGAACAGGTTTTCTGTGTTACTGAATATATTAACAGAGGACTTTTTTAAGTGTTTGATTGTCTTCTTACCCCAGACTGCAAAGGTGTCTGGCATAACAGCGGCTAGGAGAGGGCAATTAAAATATTAAAAACATAAGCATACAAGAGCAGAGTTAAGATTTATACTTTTATTTATGATACCAGGATCATATCATGTATTTGTACTGTACCTGGGACCTCCAAGTACCGAATATACACAATAACGCTAAATGAGGAGCACTGAATCCACTATCACAACGGCACTGTTCAGACACACTGAAGCAAATGTAATCCTGAAAGAGAGACTGAGCAATAATGGAAAATAGAAAGCCAAAACTAGGACTGTAGTTCTGGAACAGGGAGACCGATAGAGCATGATGACCTCATACACATGATGGATGTTGAAGTCAAGAATTTCAAAGGCACAATCAAACCAAAAGCACAGTGAGACTTCTTTCAAACACAAAACTATCAGCCTCAGCATATATGCCTGTCTTCCATCACAACCCATGTATGACAGCAAATAAAACACAGTTGTGTTTTTTTGGGTTTTTTTACTACAGTATCCTTCACTTCATCACAAAAAGCACAGTATCTCAAATGTTACTTTAAATGAAATTTTACTGATTGTATACAGCAGTTACAGAACATATACATATTTAATTGTATCTATATTTAATATAACATATTGCAATTGCATTTTCTAAGTGAAATTCACATTTTGTATTCACAAGTATGACTGCTGTTCCTTTATAAAAGGGATGACCTGACCAGTGTCCATCTGTAGTGAATTTTTATGAAGGGCCTTATTTCCATTTCAAAGAGGGAATCCAGGATCTAACACAAGTGTTATCTTGGCATATGGACTGTTTTTGATGCCATTCTTATTGCTCGTGAACAAGTATTGAGACGGATGTGGAAATGTAGTCAAATTAATTATTTTGGAAAGCTTTTGTTTCTCTGTGGGAATTAATTAAATTAAACAATTGCTTTTATTCATAAAAGCTGTGTTCTTCATATTGAATCACATTAAATATGATCGTAAACTAGGCATACACCTGTTAACACAGATTTCCACAGAGAAATGCAGTGCAATTGCTTTCTTTTCATTGAGAAAAAAATCTTCAATATCTTCATTGTTATGATTCAATTTAACAAAACGCAATTGAACAAAAAACTCTACAGGAAACACTGTGACTTTTTTAACTACCTTTCCTGTCTAGCAACTGATTTGTAGCAAAATTTCAGTGGGGTCACTGCTATTAGAGATGTTCAAAAGTCACTGAAGTTACCATTATGTCATGTTTTAAAATATATATCTGACTGTGTTTATGTGTGTGTGTGTGTGTGTGTGTGTGTGTGTATGCAGTGGCAAAAATAGGTATTTGCACTGCAGATTTTGCAAGTTCTCCAATCCACAAATAACGGACGGAGAGTTATTAATTTTTATCATAGGTACACTCTTGTAGGTATCATAGGGAGACAGAATTATAAAAAAATTACATTGTATAATCATTAAATAATTAATGTCCATTTTATTGCATAAAATAAGTATTTAAACACCTACCAACCAGCAAAAATTCTGGCTCATACAGACCTGTTAACTTTTCTTTAAGAAGTCCTCCTATTCTGCACTCATTATCTATATTAATTGCCTGTTAACACACTCCAACCTCTCCACCATGCCCAAGACCAAAGAGCTGTCTAAGGACACCAGGGACAAAATTGTACAAGGCTGGGATGCGCTACAGGACAATAGGCAAGCAGCTTGGAAAAAAGGCAACAACTGTTTAGAAATTGAAAACTGAAAAGCAATCATTAGAAAATGGAAGAAACAGAGGATGACTGTCAGTCTTCCTCGGTCTGGGGCTCCATGCAAGATCTCACCTTGTGGGGTAAGAATAAATCTAAGAAAGGTCAGAAATCAGCCCACAACTACACGGGAGGACCTGGTCAATGACCTGAAGATAGCTGGGACACACTAGGCCATCACGGATTAAAATCCTGCAGGGCATGCAAGTTCCTCCTGCTCACGCAAGTTCACCACTTAACATCTGGATGATCCAGAGGAGGCATGGGAGAAAGTCATGTGGTCCACTCACTGTGTTTTTTAGGAAGAAGAAGGATGAGGACGAGGGGATGAAGGAACAGGATGACTGCACCATATTGAAGGGAGGATGGATTGGGTCATGTATTGCAAGATTTTGGCCAACAACCTCCTTCCCTCTGTAAGAGCATTGAAGATGGGTCATGACTGGATCTTCCAGCATGACAATGACCTGAAACACACAGCCAGGGCAACTAAAAATATCCGGAAAAGATCTGTATGGAGGAGTAGGCCAAAATCATGTTCCAGAACTACAGGAGACGTCTGACCTGTAACTGCAAACAATGGTTTCTGTACCAAATATTATGTTATTTGTTTGTATTGAATACTTATTTTATGCAAGAAAATGCAGATTAATTATGTAAAAATCATACAATGTGATTTTTTGGATTTAGATTCTGTATTTCACAGTTGAAGTGACACAGACCTCTCCATTCTTTGCAGGTGGAAAAACTTGCAACATGCTGATACATGTCTTTGGAATGTAGGATTTATTCAGACTACCCAGAGTAAACCCACACGGACATGGAGATGACATCCAAACTTCATACAGACTACATGGTTGAAATTGAACCAGGGATTAGCAACCGTGCTTACCACATAAGTCACTGTTATCAGTTGTAAGACACTGGACTCGAGCATCTGCTAAATGATTAAATGTAATGTGTTGGGTCAGATTGAAAAAAAATTAGACTCTACCTGGGTGTCGTATCTTTGATGTTGGGTCTTTTGCAGAGGGGAAATGAATGAACATTAGGGGGATATTATCTGGAGCCTCATCCTTTCCCATACTGAAGAATCCTTCCATCCTTTACACAAACACATTCTTTTAGTGGTTTAACAACTCATTGCAGTGTCACTTTTCTTTGTGTATATTTAAAATATGCATGTATATAATCCCACTGAAAAATGCAGGCATAAAGAAATGCTGGTTCTTGCCATGTTCTTCCCACAGCATGTAATTTAATACTCTCAGAGACACAATATAAGCAACCGGCCATGATTCCATTGCTGGGACAGACAGTGGTTCAATTTGATTCCTTTGTTTAGGCAACAGCACTACCCTGTGTGAGTTTTATGTAAGAACACATTTAATAAGATAAAAAGGCGAAATAATGAATTAATGTATTTTCCCGCGGACAGGTTTTTCATGCTGATCTACAGTATATGTGCAGTGGTTACTTAATACTGAAAGTAGTAAACAATAGACTATAAGGTTTAGGCTTCAGATCAATGCCAAAATGGGTTATTTAGCTGAGTTTTACATTTTAGTACTAAATGTGTTTTTAAGTTATAGAGCATCTGATAAATGCTGTTAAATATAAAGTGGAAGTAACTAATAAATATTTCACTGCAATTCCAAAGCAAAAAGGAAAATACTGATATAAACAAATAAAAATAAAAATGATAGCAATATAGCAGGATCATACTTTATATGCGCTTGACTGTCCTGTTATTCTCACCTGACTACCCACTGTAGTTATGGCAGACATTATGTGAATGTGAATAAAGTATAGAGAAATACTGACATGTCATTCATATTATTAGACTTAAAGAGCCACAGGTTGGAGGAGTTGACACCCAGTTCTTCCTCTGTGGCATCAAAGCCGGAGAACACCAGAAAACTTCCTTGTCCTGGTGTCATTGCCTCTAGCCTCTTCTTAATTTCTGCAGGATCATATCAGATGTTTTGTTTTTTGTTAATGTATAGAATGCATTTTTCTAACATCCTAATCCTGATAATTCACTAAGCAAATAACTGTATAGAATTCCCTCAATGTATTAACTGACAAAGCGATGGCCTATAATGGAAAGCTGACCTGGTTTTGCTTGGATTTCTGATGGTAGAAGTTGCTGGAAGGTGTTGAAGACTCCACAGTTAGAGATAATAACAGGGGCCAGCACTTGCACATCTTCATGGCCTTTCCTCACAGAGACACCTGCAAAAATGCCCAAACTAAAGCCATTATACAATGTTGACTCTTTTGTTATGTAAGGGACAATGAAAAAATATGTAGTAACTGTCACATCCACTGTGTTTTTTTCATAAACTTTCGAGGTTCACATGTGTATGTTAATGCACTTGATCCATCACAATATTTGCCTACTTTATATTTGACATTAAAAACAATAAGGTTGACATAAAGTGGTGCAGGAATTAAATACTGTAGGTGTGAAGCCACAACATGATAGCTTGTGAGCAGTATCATCCAACATGTCTCTCATTCCCTTTCCACAGTCTGGTGTCTTCACACAACTAGTAAGTAGTTTTTGTCATGTGACTGCTTGGACAGTAGGTGTGTCTTACTCTAATTTTAGTTCAGTTATATTATGACTCAGCAGATGTCAATGATCACATCCATAGATGTTTTGCTTTTCTTATTGTTTACTTATCTTTACATGAACATAACATTTTTGTATCATTACAAATACATTTTTGTATCAGTTTCTACAATTGAGAATCAAGTCATGTCAATCACATATTGTTGTTGTATGTATTTTCATGTTGGATGACTTTTTATTCTATAAAGAATGAAGCGAGCACACCAATCAGGGTATAGTGTGCACTTTGTGTCTTGTTATAAAAACAGGGTCATAATAAAAGTCATAATAAATAATGGTAATTTATGTTCTAAACCTAAATACATTTGAGGGCACTTTTGTACTTCAAGTGGACGTCTAAAGGGAGAACTGTTAGGAGACCTACCTCGCGCTCCTCGCGCTCCCGAGTCATCATCCTCACCAAGTGCATTACAGAGCAATCCGCGAGGTGGTTTATATGCAGCATCTAATTGACGGCGTGATGACGAACACCTGAGGCTCTCGTTATTTAAGCACGAGCCTCAGCGCTGTTGGTTGCCTCGTCGTCACAGCATGTTTAACTTCCGCTCGACTCGCACTGCATGACAGCAATCTTTGTCACTGGCCCGTTCATAACGCTTAGACGGTGACATCTTGGGGCTTCTAATGCCAACAGATGTGTGGGGGGGAAACCCTCGAGGTAATTTAGCATCAGGGTATCAGGGTTTCCCGAGGCTCCGCCTCTCTCCCGCATGCCGCTTAGCGTCATTAAGCTTGGAGCCACCTTATTTCCCTCGATGTGGGATGCAGCCCACGCCACTTTTTCTCTCGCTTTTAGTGCGAGTGAGCTCACGCCCTGCACGGCCGAATCGTCAACGCGTCTGCCAGGAGATATCTCCGTTTGGGACATCGTCTGGTCTCCTGTTTCCCTTTTGAATTTTTGTACACTGGGGAGCCTTTTGCTTCATTTTTTACGTTTCCATTCGTCCTTTTACGTCGCCCGTTCCCCCCATCCCGCATCCTTGGGTCCGCCCTCCAGTTATGTAACAAGAACTTCTATTTAACTTTTATTGGAATTCTATGCTCGCTTGGGTGTCTCTAATTTTATTCAAGTACATGGCTTGTGTAGGTCGTCCATTACTATTAAAATCTATCTATAAGACCTGCATGTAATTGAACTGAATTCAGTATTAAAAGCTTGCATACACATTTGGAATTAAGTAAAACAAGTGTAATGTGTAACTCAATTTTAAATACAATTTTAAATTAGATATAGAATTTAGGTTTAAACATTGGTCATTCAGATCCTAGGGGCAAAGAAATCATGCCTAAATAATTGCAAGTTGGCCAATTGATGTCTTGTTTTCTGTGTCTCACCATAAGCAGTTCCGTTTTTGTCTATCAGGATACGTGTTACAGGAGCACGAACCAGCACACGTCCACCAAACTTTTGAATGACTTTAGTGATGTGGAATGGGATTTCACTGGCACCTCCTTTCGGGTAGTATGCACCACGCTTGTAGTGGTGCAGCAGTAAGGCATTGATCAGACAGCTGGAATCTTTGGGACCAACACCTGTCAATCAAAAATAACTATAAGTACAATTATAGCTTATGACCTGTTTCCTATCAAATTGATGTCTGATTCTGACTGACCTAAATATTTTTTACATTAATAAAATTAATCAATATATTTACAGTATAAACAGTATTTGGAAATTAATACACAACACTTGCTTGCCATGCTTGGGGATTCTTAAGGGAAAGACTAAGTGTGCAAAATCTAGGTAAAGGTAAATTTGGAACCTTAATGAGCATGGTTTAGCTATTATCCATCTTAGTTGTTGGATGGTTAGTATCCATCAAGGAATGTGGATGTGCTACTGTTATATTAAAGTTAACTAATAAACAAATAAGATGTCAGAAAATATGAATATGGTTACATTCATACACTATGGTTATTTTGGGCCAGATAACATGTATTAATTAGATATTCTTAATTTTTCCTTAATATTCTACCATAATGAGATGAAGAACATCATAATGTGAGCCTACCAGGATGTTTCTCTGATCTCTGTTGTAATGAAGTGCTTTGAATGTATAACTCATTAACTCATTAAATGCTTAATTTGCTCATCTCTGCCCTGAACACACATCACCACCCAGGTGAATATGGCACGGCAGTGCTAATATCAACTCAGGGGGCTAAGGAACATCTCAAAAGCAATTCTTCAAAATCTTCTATACACCACAACTTTCAAGAATTTCCCTCTGGGATCAATAAAGCATCCATTCATCCATCCACCCACCCACCCACCCACTATAGGCTGTTATTTAATTTTTTACATTATTGATATTGTTATTTTACATTTTGAATACTAATCTATTTGAAACATTGTCTTAACAAGGGCAATTCACAAACAGTGTCTTACCATAAAAGAAGTAGGAAAACATTATTTGGAGATCCATGTTGCTGGTCATGCTGTCAGAGACAGCAGAGGCACTAGCGCCTACAAGTCGAAAAACAGAGGACCAGAGATCAGCAATGCCACTCTTTAACAAGAACAACGCCAACCACTGGGGAATCAGCTTCAGCATTGCCAAGTATGGGACATTCCTGGCTGAGAACTTTGAAGATCCGACAAAATAAAACCGAACACAATAATTAATGAGTAATAGGTCTTCAAAGAAAATGTAACACACATACAAAGAAAATGTAAAAAACAGACCACCAATTTAATTAAAAAAACACCTTCATAAGCTTGAAGAACTCCTCAACAGCTTTGACATCATTTGGAAACTGCTTTTTCAGCCGTTCCTCCATATCAGTTTTGCCACTCCAGATGCTATATTTTCTGGTATCCTTTCCAGTACCAATCACAATATTGTCAAACTGCTTGTCTATTTCTACAAACTCCAGTTGGCCTTCAGTGATCTGGTCCAGGGCAATCTTAAGTAGACCATTCTCATGCATTTGACCAATATAATGAAATCCTGCAGACACAAAAAAAATTGTTATATTCTATTATTTAATAGTTTATAGAGGACATGAAAGAGGTATTTAACTGCCTCTGTTTAAAAATTAATTCATCATTGAAGCTCCAGAGAAACACAATCTGAGCCAAACTTTTCAAATGTAGAAAATCTGGAATAGTCATTAATCTCCCTAGGAGTGGTTGTCCTGCCAAAATGTCTCCAACAGCAAGGCATAAAAATCATAAAGGAAGTCACAACATCCAGAGACCTTCAGGTCTCTATGCTGTGCAAATGTTAATTTTATTCAGGAATTAATATACACAAATATAATCTTAAATAGAAGCTGATTCATCATCTGCATTTTCCGTTATATTTGCAATAAAGGTAAACATGTTGGGAAAGTTTATCCAGCCATATATAAACAACAATCAGAAACACCGCCGGCTTCTCTGGGTTCAACCTCATCTAAGATGGACTGACACAAAGTGGAAAAGTGTCCTGTGGTCTGCCGAGTTTACATTTCAAATGATTTTTACAAATCATGGACATCCTGTCCTTCAGGTTAAAAAGGAAAAGGACTGTCCGAATTGTTATTAGAGTAAAGTTTAAAAGACAGCATCTCTGATGGTATGGGGGTGCGTTAGTGACCATGGCATGGGTAAACTTGAACATTTGTAAAGGCACCATTAACGCTGAACGGTACATACAGGCTTTGAAGCAACAAATGCTGCTGCAATAATGGTGCCTTCACAGATGTGCAACCTACTCATGGGAACTTATTTACATATCAAACAACGTCCCAACTTAATTGGAATTGAGATTGTTTGTATATATATATATATATATATATATATATATATATATATCTGACAATGACTACCAATGTTATTGAGTTGCAGAAGCAACGCATCCTGTTTTACCCCCGTTTAGCCAGATGAGAGACAGAGACTGGAAACTGGCAGGGTTACACAGGCTTATTTGTGTATTTTTTTTATTAACACTTGGAGCACACATTACTTGAAGTTGCATTAGTTTACTCATTTGTTACTGTCAGCAAAATTGCAATTAATCAGTGTAATTGTGCACAACTGTTTGTTCATCAAACATTAATTATTCTTTTATTAACCTAGCATTCATTAGAAACAGCATTATCATACTTGCCTGTTTAGCAAATGATAAAATGTTAAATTAAAAAAGTGTATATATAGAGGTCCATACCTGTATCAAACTCAAATCCTTTTTCAGTGAAAGTGTGACAACAGCCTCCGGCTTGGTCATGCTGCTCCAGGACAAGCACCTTCTTGCCCATTTTGGCAATTATTGCAGCTGCTGTCATGCCACCAATACCACTGCCAATTACAATGGCATCCAGATTCTCTGGTACTTTTGCCCTGCTGAACCCTACAGTAACATATTTTAAACATATAACCGAAGTTTATTATTCAAAAAAAATTTTAACTCTCACATCTAATTCACATTCTAAATGACTATAAATACAAATGCAATTGCCACATGCAAAAAGCTTCCTTAAAAATTATTTAAAGCTGCCACTTCCTGTAATGTCACAGACCTGCAGACCTATAATTAATTACTGCTGTAGGATATGATCAAGATCTTGTCAAATTCTTTAAAATAAACTCTGCTCTGTTTTTCAACTGGAAATCCTGTTTAATGACCCTCTAAATGTTGTATTTTGTCTGCCTGCAATGTATGGGTGCTGGATTTATATCTCTACTTTGTTTACAGATAGCATCCGACAGTAAACTAATGTGGTGCGTGAAATAAAAAAAAAGCTAAAACTATGGTTGTCTGTGAGTATGCATTCATGCAAAGCAGCAAATGTGAAACTACTTAAACAATGCTTAGCTTGCAAAATCCAGTTAAAATTGTCTCTGTTAAAATTGTTATTTGTCTCTTAATAAGATTAAAGAGGCTGTTTCCTTACAGTTGTGCTTGACATCTGGTGAATTTTTGTATAAATGTCACCAAAAAGAGATAAATTGAGCCTAGTTAAATAAATGATACACAGATTATTATACTTTACCATTTATTTATAAACAAATTACATTTCTGTGAGGGGCAAAAGGATGTGAACCTATGCTTTTAGTATCTGGTATTGCAATCTTGTGCAGCAGTAACTGCTACTAAATGCATCTGGTACCATAAGTCATACACATCAGCTTGAAGGACTGTCAGCTCGTTCCTGCTCTCTACAGGTTTGTTCACCACATTTCCATTCGATTAAGAAAATAACTTTTAATTATTTTTTCCCTTCATATTCTTATTTCTATATCATGATTTCATTATTTTATCTTTATTCATTCCTTTTAGTTCAAATTATTTGTTGTGCTGCACAATTCACATTCTCTTCAGATTCTATTCATGAACATATGACCTGATATTTTTTTTTTTATTTGCTCGTATCATTTATAATTCATTGCTCCAAAATAGATCGCAAGCTACCTTAGCACAGATGCAGCAAAACAGGCCCAACCCATGAAATTGCCACAAACATGTTTCACATGTGCCTTTGCTGGAATGCAATGTTCTTTTCTTTCTACAGTCAAAATATTTTTCATATAAATCAAAATGTTAATTACTTACTGCAATAATAATAAACTTATTAGTAACAGTAAACTATTTTCGGTCTCATTCATAAAATGCATTTCCAATGAACTTCTGATTTGTCATTGTGCTATGGACAGCAGTAATCATTTTGGCTTTTTTTCCTGATGGTGAATGATAAACATTACCATTAGTGAATGTGACAATGTGAGGCCTTTCTTAGTAGTTACCCTTTGTGACCTTAAATGCACATAAAAACTATTAAATGCCTTGTTTTTGAAGTGCACTGTATTGGTCCACTATTTCTGGGGATTATAACAATGATCCTGTATAGCCTTCATTTGTAAATGCATGCTCTGACTGTGGATTACGAAGTGATAGTCTTCTAACTATTTCCAGTGTAATGAAAATGAACAATCTCTAAAATCTTCTGGGCCTCAGAAATCTCCTTTGTTTGTGTCAAGATATACTACTACAAAAATGTCATGATATCATATGAGGTCATATTTATGGATTAATGTAGAGAATAGATAAACTAAACAAACTTTTAAGCATCTTTGTATTATCTATTTAAAACTGGATAAAGATGCAATCATATACTATTGTAACATTGGTTTATGGCTCGTGAAATATTTTATTTCACTATTTCAGGGAAACTGTTCAACTTGTTATTAAAGTATTTAATAATACGCAAATACGTGTAATTTCACACTCGTTACAAATGTCCACATTTAGTTAGCAGACATTTAATATAACATAGTTTAAACATAGTTTAAATCTCCATCATCATAATTATGAATTTAAAATTTGTAAGAAATGTGCATTTGGTCATCGTGCATCTTTTTGTCAGATTAATTAATTAATTAATTTGTTTATTCATTCATTTATCCATGGTCACATACTGTGTAAAGCAATAATATCCATTTACCTTGCTTCAAAACTTCATCTCTCTTTGATTGGTCAAGCTCTATATGCCCAGGCGGTCTAACTGACTCCAGTGAAAAAGGGGTAGGTTTGCCAAATAGGTACCAATAGGTACCAATAGCCAAAACCAGAAAATACACCATGAATACAAGCATCCACATGTTAAAATGATCAAGACACTTGCTGAATTGTCAGTGCAATAAAATTCCGGAAAAAACCATGCACCCTCAACGAAGACTGGTATGAATTTAATTGTGAAGCATCTTTTATAGCTAGTAAGTGCTAAAGGTCTCTGCCAGCAACATTTTATCTGATATAAGGTCAGCTGTAAAGATAACGTTTAAACAGATGTAATACAGCAAATAATAATCAGTGATATTATATTACATTAATTATGCAATTTAAATTGCACCCAATGAGCTTAAGACTTTTTTGGATTTATGTCCCATCTCTGCCAGGCAGCCATAGTCTGGCCATTGAGCAATGTCTTTAATTATCAATTACTTTGATTGTAGCTTGTATAAGTATTTACAAGGTAGTAAGGTGACTAAGTATAACAGTTATATGTTGCTTTGGATAATGCCATCTGCTAACTGTAAATATAACACATTATGTGGTTCTCCATGCCTGTAAGTATTGTACTTACAGTTAGTTCCTCTAAACAGCTTACTGAGGAAAAAGGTATCTTCCAGAAAATGGAATTCAATCTGATTGAAAGGTCAGTATGAAAAATGCATATAAAACACAGACAGTGTTTCTTACATGTACTTTGACTTTTATTTCATTGCAGACAGTATGAAGCTGAGATATTTCATATTTTCTCCTGTCAACTTAATTTCATTTGTTCATAAACATCCATTACTGCATTTCATTCCTCCAACACATTACTTTATCAAACCCTTATCAAGCACTACAATATGGAGTTAAATCCAAAAATGCCACTTATAACTCCTAGGTATCTAGGATGGACCATCACATAGTGAAAACGTGTATTGTGGTCAGATGAAGCCGTATTCCAGGTTTTTTTTTTTATGGACGCTGTGAGCTCTGGATCAAAGACAAAAAGACCATCCAGGTGCAAGACTGTCATTTACACTTCTGTGATGGCAACATTAATGCAGAAAAGTACAAACACTAAACACTGAAACACTAAATCAGTTGGTCTCCTTTGTGTTAAAACATCTTTTAAGTGTTACAACACTACGAATGCTTTACCATCCCAACTTTAGTCTCCAATAAAATAAAAGTCAAAGTAACTGTAAGAAACTCCATGTTATGTTGTGTCAAACAGAAATAAAAACATAATAGAATGATTTGCAACCCATATTCAATTGAATACACTACAAAGACAAAATATTTGATATTCAAATGGATAAACTTGTTTTTTGGAAATATTCACTCATTTTGAATTTGATGCCTGCATCTCGTTCCAGAAGTGTTGGGACAGTATCATAATTGTATAAAGGGTATAAAGGGAGCATCAGCCAAAAAGTCCAAAGTCCATGTAGAATATCGCTGCAAGTAAGCGGCGAGGCCGAAAATCAGCATTGAATACCCATAACCTTTAATCCCTCAGATGGCACTGCGTTAAAAACCTGGCAACAATCTGTAACAGAAACACTTCAGAAAACCATGGTCAGTTAACACACTTTATCGTTCCATCTACAAGTGCAAGTTAAAACTCTACCATGCAAAGCAAAAGCCATATATCAACAACACTGTGCTGCTGGCTTGTCTTTCAGACCAAAGAGGAAAAGGAATGTCCAGATTGGTATCAGCGCAAAGTTTAAAAGACAGCATCTCTGATGGTATGGGGGTGTGTTAGTGACCATGGCATGGGTAACTTGTACATCTGTGAAGGCATCGTTAATGCTGAAAGATACATACAGGCTTTGAAGCAAGATATGCTGCCATGTAAGCAATGTCTTTCTCAGGGACATTCCTGTTTATTTTAGCAAGAGAATGCCATGCTGGTACTAGACTGGGCCTGCCTGCAGTCCAGACTTGTCTCCCATTGATAATGTGAGGCTCATTATGAAATGCAAAATACAACAACGGAGACCCCAGACTGTTGAGCAACTGAAGTTGTACATCAAGCAACAATGGGAAAGAATTCAACCTACAAAGCTTCAACAATTAGTGTCCTCAGTTCATAAACGCTTATGACTGTTGTTAAAAGGAAAGGTGATGTAACACAACTTCTTTGGAACGTGTTGCAGGCATCAAATTTAAAATGAGCAAATATTTGATGAATAAAAAAGCAATAAAGTTTATTAGTTTAAATTTATTGTCTGTTTCATTTATTATCTTGTCTTTGTAGTGTATTCAACTGAATATGAGTTGAAAAGGATTTGCAAATCATTGTTATACAACGACTCAACTTCATTGGAATTGAGGTTGTACAAAGACTTATGCAATAATTCAAATTGAGCTAACTAGGCTACTGGACTATTGACCCAAAGAATCAGAAAAGTAAGTTCTATACTGCTGGGCTGACATAAATTGGCCATTGATCAAGGTCTTTAACGAACAATCGCTTTGATTATACAAAGCAGATTCCAAAAAAGTTGGAACAGTAAACAAATTGTGAATAAAAACTGAATGCAATGATGTGGAGATGGCAAATGTCAATATTTTATTCGTAATAGAACAAAGATGACAGACCAAAAGTTTAATCTGAGTAAATGTAACATTTTAAGGGAAAAATATGTTGCTTCAAAATTTCATTCACAATTTGTTTTTAAAAAACTTTTTAAGAATCCGGTTTGTACATGCACATTATGAACAAGTGCAAGGAGACCTTGGAGACCAAGAGAGTTTTCAACCGGCAGCACATACAACAGGACTACTTAGTGACTAAAAAGAAAGTTTCTATGCATGTTCCCCACTGAATATATGCCTCATGAGTGTAGATATAAAGTAATGACTATTATTTAAAATTATATGAATGTGCCCAATTAATCGGCCAGTCAACTGCTCAATAGCCTTGACCCATTCATCCTTGTAACCAACTGATTCTTTAGTATATGCACCCTTTGTACCCATCTGTCACAAATTAAACTGTGTATCTGATGGATATTTATATGCGTTTTAGAAACAATCCTCAACATTACTAGTTGTATGTTTTCGTTCTAGTTTTTTCAGATGCATTACAGGCACATTTCTTGTCAGTTTGGTTGTGTAGTATTTATAGTCATGTCAAGTCAACTCGTATAGCACTTTTCACAATGGAGTATTGTCTCAAAGTAGCTTTACAACATTATATTATCTAATAAGGCAAATCCCAAATTGCACAAGCCTAGGTTAACAGTGGAAAGGGAATACTTTCTAAATGTTGTAAGGAAGAAACCTTGGCAGGGCCAAGTCTCAAAAAGGGACTCATTCTCCTTGGGTGGCTTAGATGAGAATTGTAATAATTAAGATTGTATTAAATGTAAACGTAAGTAATTAATGACCAGTTTATACCATAATATGAATATCGTCAATTATTTTATACACAGAGTCACTTAGGATATTAAGTCCTCAGTGAGAAACTCCTTGAAGGCAGATCGTCCCCTGACAACTGAACAAGTTATTTAGTTATTGTTAAGTTAGAGAGTATTGTCCTGTGGTGGGGCCCAGGCATGGTGAGACTAGGTAATGTTAATGAAAACGTGTAGAGTGATGCTGAAGTGAGGAACATCTTAATGTGTGGGGTTGGAACTTGATAGGTGAGAGTATGATGGGTCAAAGAGAGAAACAAGGAAAAGGCAATTCGATCATAGTCATGAGTGACATGATCTTATTCAATAAAGCCAGAGATAGTGGCAAACGTTGCTTGTGGTGCTGCAATAATGAAACACAATCCAGTTCCGCGATAAACTCTGAAGCAGAGCAATAAACCTGATATATGCTTTCTTCCTTGTTCTACAACAAATTACGTTTCCTACCTATAACCCAACAAAGGCAGCCGTTTGCACTACAGTTGGTCCACTGAGGGAGCATAAAAGGATCATGTGTGTTTTAAATGCATTTCACGAAATCTTGCTAACATTCTTATCACTTAACCATATGTTTGTTACTCTGTAGTTTGGGATTTTCTCACAGCCCAGAGACCTGGTTAAATCCTGACCCTGGGCTAAGCAAGTGTGGAGTTTGCATGCTCGTCCAGAATCTGACGAAGTGCCCCTTAGTGTGTGAATGTGAGTATGAATGTGTGTGTGCCCTATGAGGAATGACACCTGGTCTAAGATTGTTCCTGCCTGGCACTCTGTGTCACCAGTTAGGCACCGGCTCCCCCGCAACCCTGACTAGGATAAGAACATAACAAATGAATGAATGTATTTTGGGGTAAACATTCAGCAAATGTATTGTGCTACTTAGAGCAGAGAAAAGTATATATGCATATGGAAACACAAGTATTTGATAAACTGTCGACAAGTTTTCCCACCTACAAAAAATGGAGAGATCTGCAGTTTTTATCATAGATACACTTCAACTGTGATGGACAAAAAAAATCCAGAAAATCACATTGTATGATTTTTAAATAATTATTTAGCATTTTATTGTATGAAATACAGATCACCTACCAACCAGCAAGAATTCTGGATCTCATAGACCTGTCTCACAAAACCTCCTATTCTACACTTATTACTTGAATTAGTTGCACCTGTTTGAACTTACCTGTATAAAAGACACCTGTTCACGCACTCAATTAATCAAACTCCAACCTCACCACTATGCCCAAGACCAAAGAGCTGTCTAAGGACACCAGGGATGGGCTACAATTTTTAGAAAATGGAAGAAACACAAGATGACTGTCAATCTTCCTAGATCATGCAAGACCTCACCTCGTAAGGTACAGATGATTCTGAGAGTACAGGAATCAACTCGGAACTACACGGGAGGACCTGGTCAATGACCTAAAAAGAGATAGACCCACAGTCTCTGTCTCCGTAACATGCTGTCATGGATTAAAATCTTGCAGGGCACGCAAAGTCCCCCTGCTCACGGCAGCAAATGTGGGAAATTCACCAATTACCATCTGGATGATCCAGAGGCAGCATGGGAAAAGGTCATGTGGTAAAATGAAACCAAAATAGAGCGTTTTCGTTTTTGAACTCCACTTGCTGTGTTTGAAGAAAGAAGAAAGATGAGTGCAACCCCAAGAACACCATCCCAACCGTGAAGCTTGGGGGAGGAAATATCATACTTACAAGGGAATGGATTCAAAGTACAGCCAGCCACTAGATGCCATCAGACATGTAGTGGCTTCACTTTTTATCCGCTGTTGTCTAGTCCATTAGTATGTTTCAGTCAATGGTTTGAACACATCAGTTATGCTATCAGTTGCTCTCACCTAGTTGTAAGATATTTACCCTGTTAGAGTTTAACTGGAGTTTCATTGACATTCACATTTACAGGTGTGCAGACTTGATCAAGTGAGGTAAAATGTGTGCTGGACCAAGATGTTTATGATGTGATTTATGATGTCTTGGATATAATAAACAGAGGGATACATTTTTGTAAGGAGTTTGGTTAATTGTTATTATATTGTATTTCACTAGCAGTGGATGGTTTAGTTACTTTAGAGTAGAGCAGAGCAAGGCGAGCAGAGTTCTCTATTTGAACTCCTTGACTTGGTTTTTTTTCGGTGTACAAAAGGGTGGTCAAATTAGTTGCACATTTCAGTTTAAGAACTAAATATATCAGAGGGAGTCTAGCCCAAATATGCTGCATATCCTGAGAAAGAAGGAGACAAACAAAATAACGAACTCTGTGTATGTGTGTGGGGATGTCAAACAATTCTTTTTTTTGCATTATCTCAAAAAAAGGCATTAAATCTGCCATTCTTCATGGCACAGAGGCATACCAGAGGGTTTAATTGGAGAATGGCACATGCATTGAGGTGGAGAGAAAGCAAACTAATAGGCAAATTGATGCAGAACAACCATTTTGAATGAAAAAAAATAAAAGGGGCTTTTTACTCTCACATCTGCAGGTTGTTTATTTTAGGAATCTGCTACATTATAGAAAAACAATGTTTAGTGATAATAAAGTGGATGGCAAGAGGTCGACCTAGATACCAAGAGGACCCTAGAGAACAGAGAGAATCCAAAAAATTATAATTATAACACTCCAGTGACTTTTATTGTGGGTTTTGGCAGAATCCAGCTTGCATCGAACACTAAGGAAGGCTTTCGTTTGGCTTAATTTGTGCCAGCAATAATCCAGCCTAAGTCCCTTAAAGCTGCATCTTCGCTTCTTAAGGATTATAGGGACATCTTTAAAAGGCTTATGAGTGCAGCCCTCAACAGTTTGTAACAATATCAAAAATGTGTACTGTATATAATGTATATTATATAATATTGGCTTTGCTTAATGTCTGGATTCATAGCTATTTGCTAAATCCAGTATATACTATGATCACATAAGTAAAATAAATTAAATATTTAAATCCATGCATGACCTAAATGCAAATAATGAATAGACTGTAATTAACAACTTAATGTGCTTACCATCAGAGTAGTGTGCTGCTTCCTTGTGAGTTGAATTTGGAATAAATCGAACAGATCATGTACGGTGGAACTACAGTGGAATGATTTGAGTTTATTTCACTTAAATTTAAATAATTTGCATGATGCTGACAAGCTGCTATGGATCCTGACGAGACAATGAGAAAAATATAATTAGTAAGAGAATGATAAAGAGCATAAACACCTGAAACCTTGAATATGTATGCACACACTTGTTTACAAGCTGATATATTTGATCAAGTCCTCTCATTGACTTGATTTGCCGTGATAGTTTTGTTTTCTTACACACTTGCTTTAAACTGCCAGTTTTTTCCATCTTTACAATCAAAAATATGGTGGCATGATTTGAAAAGAAATGTATAAGCACTAGGGGTGTCACAATACACATAGTAATATTCATTTTTTTCGATACAGGGGTTTCGATACGATACGAGCTGTGAATCG
>JAUZSU010022071.1:0-10716 GCA_034780255.1 Parotocinclus maculicauda
TTTTTCAGCACTTTTCAATTTCTCGAGGACTATGTGGAATCAATACAAGGAAGGAGGAAGAAATAAAAATAAATTAAAAAAAATAAAATAAAATTGATTTAACCCACAATTAAATTAAAGTGAATCTGGGAAAAAATTAAATGAACAGAAGAAAACTGTTGGCTCTCCATCGGAGGGCAAAAAAAGCTAAAAAAAAATTATTATTATTTTTAAATTTCAACCATTGGTGCTGCGGCGGATCAAAAAAAAAAGACCAAATTTTTTTTTTTTTCTTGTATTCTTCAAATATGATCGTCGGCGGATCCGGGAAACAAGCAATAAAAGTCTGGCCTAAACACTGACGTTGGGACTTACCTTATGGGATATCACACCACCGATTCCCCAAATGTTAACCCTGCCAGCTTCAAATGTTGGTCCAGACTTGCCTGATATAAAACCTTAATTACTTAAAGCCAATCCAACAAACCTAGGCTGAAGAAACGTGCCAAGAATTCAACCAATCCTAAACCGAGAGGAATTTAGCATGGCATTATAATTATCGTTTTCATTATCTTGTATAACGATCGTATTTTCTTTGCTCGTTTTGATCTGATCTGCTCAGGATGAAGAAACTCCAGGTGATCCTACAGGTGGATTTCGAAGTGAACGACGTCAGAAGCCTGACAGAAATCCAGGTGATCAAATGGGAGCTTAATGAAGACGTCCAAATGCAGAGATCGTCTGAAGGCTTCATGAAGATCTACACCACCCAAAAAGCTTTTGTGGGCGTGGCTCCCCTGGTTACGGTGGGTGCATTTAAGAAATATTAGCCTTCCCTACATGATATCATGATGAATTTGTTCGACAGTAAGTCACTTCGAGCTCGTTTATAATTATGGGATCTTAAACACCAAACACAACCAAAACTCACCGACCAACCAGCTTCGCTTCTGCACCTCCTGAAGCTGCTCCTGTATTTTCAGTCTCCCTCTCTCCTGCCGGCGTTTTTCTACCGTACTCAAGACTGAGTAAAGACCTGAGGTTTTATTTCATCCTCGCGTTTCTTTACCCTTTGTTGTTTCCTCTCCTCCTCAGAACCACAGAACCGTTTTACTGTTTATAAAATGTCCAGTTCAGGACGATGGTAAAAGAGTTATAACTGTTAAAATAAGTTTAGCTTTTGGATGAGATTCTGAAACATTCCATGTTTTTTTTATATCAACAGAAGGTGGTGTTTTGTTCATCTTCTGCTTTTTTGTGCTGCAGAAACATGAAGCAGGTGTGAGGTGTAAATCATTTTAAAACAAAAAAAAACTACAAATTAATCATATGTTCCTATATTTTGTTTCTTTTGGCCTTTGAACCAAAGTTTGAGGAGATGATAATGGACAAACATTGCAAGAAACAAATTAAGTATATTTTAAATGACATTAGTATAAAAGTAATTAAAGTATATAAAATTACAATAAAATTATATTTTTTTCTTTTTATTTGTAAGCTCTGTGGATTTAGTTTAATTATTCTTTGTTTGCCACATTAAATACCCAAATCCTGGATTGTTTTAGGTTAGGGTTACAGTTAGGGTTAGGATTACGGTTATGGTTAGGGTTACAGTTATAGTTAGGGTTAGGGTTACAGTTAGGGTTAGGGTTACAGTTAGGGTTACGGTTAGGGTTTCAGTTACGGTTAGGGTTTCAGTTACAGTAAGGGTTACAGTTAGGGTTACGGTTAGGGTTACAGTTAGGGTTAGGGTAAGGGTTACAGTTAGGGTTACAATTAGGGTTAGGGTTTCGGTTAGGGTTACAGTTAGGGTTACAGTTAGGGTTAGGGTTTCGGTTAGGGTTACAGTTAGGGTTACAGTTAGGGTTAGGGTTACAGTTAGGGTTACAGTTATAGTTAGGCTTAGGATTACAGTTAGGGTTAGGGTTACAGTTGGGGTTAGGGTTACAGTTAGGCTTAATTTGCTGTACTGTGCAAAAGTCTTAGGTCACCTTATATAAGATATACTCTTGTTTATTATGATCGTAATGACCATATATAATTATTTCTCTGTTTATTTATTAGAATATGACCAAAAATGTGTATGCAGAATTAAAATATCGGCTTCTATTACCACAGTGGTAAATATTTAGTGTTTCCTCTCCATATTTGAGCTAAAGGAGCATCTGGAAATTTTAAGTTGTTAAGTTAACCCCTCAAGTCAAAAGAAGGCTGATTAAAAAATACTTTATGGAAGGGTAACAACTGAGAAACTGCTTTTTTAGAAGATGAATGGAGTAAAAAAGGCTAAGATAAAAGCTAAGGGTCATAAAGTTTGGAATGAAGTTCAGTGGAAAAGAGGAGGAATTATAGCGTGCATTTAGCATTGCTAAAACAACAAATTGGCCTAAGACTTTTGCACAGTATTTTAGGAGAGAATGAAGATCTGTTGAACCCAGACGTCAGGCTTAAATGAACCAAGAAGAATAGTTTTAGACAAAGAGCTGTTTTTATGTTGTTAAAACGAGAGGAGAAAGTCAGATGTTTGGATGAAGAATTGCTGAGCTGTACCGTATCAGTGTGTGCTGTTTGTTTTGTAACTGCTCTGATCAGACCGGGACGATGAATCAGGTTGTGAATGTGACAGGCGTCAGCCGGGGAGCTGATAAGATGCTAAACCCTGTGCTTGGATTTGGGCCTAATCGGTCTGCTCAGGAAAACACAGCTGGATTAAAGAACTGGGAAACATGTTACAGGACAGACAGGACAGAACGGCCAAAAACACAAAAACAATGACATATGGCGAACGGTGAGAAAACTCACAGCTGTGGGATATAGAGAAAAAAATATATTAAAATGTATATTCACATATTTAACCGATTAGTAAACAGAAATGACCCAGAATGGTATTTAGTTTGTATTTTTTTAACATATATCCGTCGTTTTGCACTAATATGAGCTTTTTGACTTGGGTTAGGGTTAGAATTTCCCTTCGTTTTTATTCTATGAACATTTATTTCACCGGGAATTATTATAATAGGCATGGGAAAGTTTTTGTGCAAAGAAGCTGCAGGGAAAAAGAAAAAGTGCATGAGGTTTGTTCCAAGGATTCGTTTGAATTTTCTGCCTCGAGATTAAAGAAATCACTAATATTAATGCTCGGTTGATTTCTACTTAATACGTTTAGACAGCAGAGGGAAGATGCGGCTCTTTGATGTTTATAACGCGGTCTGCATTCGTTACACACACCTGAGTTTGTGAATGCTGAGTAGATGCTGAATGACGTACGATGACATTTGATCCGGCAGGTGATTCACCTGTTTTATCTGCATCTGTCAGCACTTATGAAGCCGAGGGAGATTTGACCTGCGCGGCTGCAGATCCACAATCTCAGAGGATGATTATAATCCCGTTTTACTCTCTAATCCCAACCTATGTCTCCGAGTGACCTGCTTTTGTGTCGGAAAGAATTACGCCGTCCCTACAAAGCGCTGATTCTAATTCTGGTCACTCGGCTGCATGCGGGATGCCGGGGGAAAATAAAACACGGCCGCTTCGCTCTGAAACGCCTTCAGATACATGAATAAACATTCCGAGTTTAGGAGAAACGCAGTCACATTTAGAGAGAGAGAGAGACATAAATATTTAGAGGACGTTTATGGCCAGAAATAATCAACTTCAGTCTGTAAGAGAATCAGGAAAGATCTAAGAAGTGCTGGAGTCTGGTGGGACCAGGGATCGAGTCTCAGCAGTGCCTTCGGGGTTGGCTGTGTCTGAAGGGAGGGGTGGGGGTGGTGGTGGTGGTGGGGGGGCAGTCTTAGGGGGTCCTGTCTTTTCCTTGACCATAAATAAATGGGTTAAAAACATTAAAATATCTAAGGATAAATAAAAACAGGCTCAAAACATCACTGATCCTCCACCGTACTTAACAATAGGAACTCGGTTCTTTTCTGTGCACTTTTTTAAAAAACTCTAAGCACTAGGGGAGCAAAAATGTCCAACGACGAGGTCATGTTTTAATGCAATTGCATTTTCCGAACACCAGGGGGCGCAGTCGCATGCACATCATGCTCATATATGCATTTACAACTCCTTCTAATTTATTTTTTGTTTACATCATTGTTATTCATTAAGAATTTTACCCTGTTTTTTCCCGAAATGGTGAAGCTACAAGAGGATTTTGTTTACAATTTTAAAGTTGTTTCTAAACTTTTTTCTTTAAAGTCCATTTTTATAAACCCTATACAAGAAAATACACTGTTTTGCATTTTTACCCTTCAGAAATAATGTCTTTTATCGAATGTAAAATCCTAGGGGTTTATTAGTCTCACTATTATTATTGTTATTATTAATTGTTATTATTATAGGTTTTCTGCTATAGAAGATTTATAAAATCCTTACCTTCGCCTCTTTAACCCTCCTCCCCACTGTTTATGGAGGCAAAATCATATACATACTCAACATGCACTTAATTAAGGATACTGCTCTGCATAGACTCTTCCTGTTGTAGCCCATTCGCCTTAAGGTTTGAGTTACCGTAGCTGGTTTATCCGCTCAAATCCTAATCTGTTAATAATGCACTGATTATGATGTTTAGGAAACGTTTGTCTATGTTTACCTTCACCTGCTCTCTCTGACTTCCTGTGTAGGACGTGGAGCTGATAAACACGGCCGTGCTCACCGGGAAACGGGTGCCGGTGCCGGTCAGAATCGTCGCGGTGGAGCTGGACGGCTCTGTTACCGATGTCACGGACTTTACCGACTGCAACTCCACAGATGAGGATGTACTTAAGGTTAGTGATTTATAACAGGCCTTTGTCCAAATGTAGATATTTGGTAATAAGTTTTTGAACCACGCTTATCCTGGTCAGGGTTGTGATGCATCACTGATAGTCCCAGGACAGGACAGGACAGGACAGGACGCCAGTCCTTGCGCAGTTGCATTGCTGGAGGATGATTTCCCAGTCGAGCTCCCCTCCCTTAAAGTCAAAGACAGATTTATTTCATTATTATTATTTCATATCACTTCTTTTTTACAGTGGAGCATTGTCTCAAAGTAGCTTTACAATTAGTCTGAGCCTACGGTGACAGTGGCAAGGAAAAACATGATATGGAAGCAACCTTTGGAGGACTAAGACTCAAAAAGGGACCCAGCCTTCTCTGGGCAGCCTAGCTGTTATAAGTAAGAATTAAACTAAATGTATAATAATGGTATAAAAAGCAGAAATTACATACATATTAACAGGTAATGTATGTAAAACATATCTAATAATAATGAAAAGAAAATATAAATATATATAATAATATAATATAATAAATAAGTACAGTAATATTATAAAGAGTGTAATAAAACAGAGAATATAAACTAAATAAATAAAATGTATTTAGTCCAGCACACACCATGGACAGTCCGTCATCCCAGTATCCCTGCCAGTGGGCATAACTGGGGCCTGAATCATGGTGGTGGGCAAAGGTTGGGCCGCTGCCTTCTGCCCGTCTGAGAGAGGCTCTTAAGGGCCCTGAGTGATGACTCGGGCGCCCCGTATAGGGTACGTGATTTTGTTAAATTAATCCTGAAAAAAAAATCAGAAGTTTATAATAAATAAATAAATAAATAAATATCAGGGAAGGTTTATCTCTGTCTTTATTTCTAAAGTTTAATGATATTTAAGCTAAACGAAGCTGCAAACGATTTCTGGAACATTTTCCAAGGCTTTACTGATCGGAAATCTGGAATTCTGAAAGGACGCTGTAATCTTCTTAGCGTGAGAATTTCACTGCGACTTTTTCATTCTGTGTGATGTAAGATTACTCTCTCTTAAGCACTGTGACTCAGCACTGCACAGAAATCACACACACACACACACACACACACACACACACACACTACAGGATAAAAAAGGGTTATTTAACAGGGTTATTTGGTATCAGAGAGAATAATCTAAAAGAAATTCATCTTCTGTGAAGTGGTCTCCACCTGGTGATCAGGTGATTGTGTGTTCGATGTTATTTAACTCTTAGCACTGGGTTATGCCAAGGAATATGAGATGATCTAGACTCAGATGATCCTTTTTTATCAGATTTTTTTATCAGAATAATCTTTAAAGCTATTTATATGATTGTGTGTGTGTGATGTATGTGTGTTTTTGCTGTGTGGAGATTTTGGGTGGGAGCAGAGGTCATTTATTGAGGGCTGTGTTGTGTGATGCTCTCCATATCCTTAGAATTTTGAGCTTTAGTGATATTTATTCACCTCATATTAGTAAAAAATACTTGTGGCAATATTTGTTTTTTTTCTGTTACAATTAATGTTTATTTAAGATATGGAAACACAAAAGTTAACCTTAATTAATAACCCAAAATGCTATAAAACTTTAACTCTAAACTCTAATCATAACCACTAACCCTAAACTCTAACCATAACCACTAATCCTGAACTATTCCTAAATACTAACCCTAACCACTAATCCTGAACTATTCCTAAACTCTAACCCTAACCACTAATCCTGAACTATTCCTAAATACTAACCCTAACCACTAATCCTGAACTATTCCTAAACTGTAACCCTAACCACTAATCCTGAGCTCTAACCCTAACCACTAATCCTGAACTATTCCCAAACTTTAACCCTAACCACTACCCCTAAACTGTAACCCTAACCACTAATCCTGAGCTCTAACCCTCACCACTAATCCTGAACTATTCCTAAATACTAACCCTAACCACTACCCCTAAACTCTAACCCTAACCACTAATCCTAAGCTCTAACCCTCACCACTAATCCCGAACTATTTCTAAATATTAACCCTAAACCCTAACAGTAAACTCTAAACCCAACCCTAGTTACTAACTCTAACCCTAAACTTTAGTACACATAGACTCCTAACCTCTAGCCCTAGTCATTAATGTCGAACTACTTCTAAACACTAACCACTAAATCTTAAACTAAACTCTAGCCACTAATCCTGAACTATTCCCAACACTAAACTTTAAATCTAACCCTAATTACTAACTCTAACCTTAATCTGTAACCCTAAAATTTATCCCTAACCAATAACCCTAACCAATAACCCTAAACTATAACTTTAAATGCTAACCCTAAATTTTAATTACTAATTCTAACCCTAAACACTAATCCTAAACCCTGTTCCTAAACACTTTTATGTGGCATTGCAGATATAGTGGGACCTCTGAATTTAAATACTTCTTTAATTAAACTATTTAGACATCGAACTGCCAATTCAAAGGTTTTTCGGCCCCCAAAATTTTAATAAAGATTCTAATTTCAATAAGTAAATTTGAGTCCGGCCTATTGGAACCAGTTTTTTTGTCGTATTTACGACACATTTACTCTGAGAACTAGGACTTGTTTTTACTGGGGGTCTCTTGTGCCTAATTTATCACCCTGCACCCATACATACAAAAAAACTCCCCCTTTTCAGTCCCCAAAGTCCCAAAAGTCTTAGTCACCAGCCTCTCCCTGTCTCTCATTCCTTTTGTGATTGGATTTTATTGTCTTGCATTTATGTGAGATTTAAAAAGTCCAGACTTAAATAAGTTATATTTCGGATGCATTCGACCTTACAGGGAGTTCAGGGAGAGATGAAGCGAACAGTTCATGACTATAGACTGATTTGTGGCTCAGAGTGGCTCATTATTGAATTAGCGTACATTCAGAGAGCTCTTTGTGATTATGTGACCCACCTGATGATTAGTTTGTGTTCGTTAGCTGTGCATTAGTGGTTTGGTATGCTAGTGGGGAGACGTCTTTATTTAATCTTGATAATAATTATTTAATGAATAAGACGGAGTGGATATTTAAACACTTGTTATTTATTGTGGTGGAAATTTAAATGCATTGCACGGTGGTTCAGTGCTGGTGCTGCTCCAGCTGCTCACCGTAACCGTAACCCTTACCTCTAACTCTAACACTAACACTAACACTAAACCTAAACACTGACTCTAACACTAAACTCTAATCCTAATATTTCCTGTCTGCTACCTCGAGTGCTAATGCTTCCTTTCTGCTTTCAGGTGTCGGACAGGTGTAACTACGTGTACGTAGACGGTAAAGAAACCAAAGGTCGAGTACAGATGCTTGTGAATTTCACATACAGTTACATGAGCACTCAGTTAGAGATGAAGGTCTGGTTTCCTCGTTTTCCTCTGGACATCGAGGTTTCTGATTCAGTACTGAGTCCAATAAAGGGCTGGAGGATCCCCATCAACTCCAAAAAGAGGTAACTAATCTTAATCACTAACTAATAACTCATAAACCTAACCACTAAC
The DNA here is from genome assembly GCA_034780255.1 of Parotocinclus maculicauda. Classification (NCBI taxonomy): domain Eukaryota; kingdom Metazoa; phylum Chordata; class Actinopteri; order Siluriformes; family Loricariidae; genus Parotocinclus; species Parotocinclus maculicauda. The sequence continues at coordinate 8,249 of JAUZSU010022071.1, forward strand.
TACTACCTATAACCACTAACCCCTAAACCTAATCGCTGACTACTAACTCTAACCACTAACCTCTTAACCTATCCACAAACCCTAACTACTAACCCTACCCATGAATCCCTAAACCTAACGACTAAGCTATAAAACCTAACCACTAACATTAACCCCAAGTTTAAGCATGAAACCTAACATTAACCCATAACCCTAAACCTAAACATCAACCCAAACTACTAAACCCAAACACTAATCCTAACTCCTAAACATAACCCATATAATAACCACTAACCCCTTAACCTAACCACTAACCCTACCAACGAATACCTAAACCTAACCCCTAACTACTAACCTTTAAACCTAAGACTAAGCTATTACCCTAACCACTAACATTAACCCCAAGTTTAAGCACGGAACCTAACATTAACCAATAACCCTAAACATTAACCCAAACTACTAAACCCAAACACTAATCCTAACCACTAACCCCTAAACATAACCCATAAAATAACCACTAAACCTAACCACTATTCTCTAAACCTAATCTCTGACTACTAACACGAACCACTAACCTAACCACTAACCCTACCCATGAATCCCCAAACCTAACCACTAACATTAACCCCAAGTTTAAGCACTAAACCTACCATTAACCCATAGCCCTAAACCTAAACATTAACTTAAACTACTAAATCAAACCACTAACTCTAACCACTAACCCCTAAACATAACCCATAAAATAACCACTAAACTTAACCACTAACCCTAACCCCTAACCCTTAAACCTAATCACTGACTACTAACCCTAACCACTATCTAACCTACCTATTTACCTAACCACATCTTAATCCAACCACTAACCCTAACTACTACCCCTACCCATGAACCCCTAAGCTCTAAACCTAACCACTAACATTAACCCCAGGTTTAAGCACTAAACGTAACATTAACCCAAACTACTAAACCAAACCACTTATCCTAACCACTAACCACTAAACATAACCCATAAAATAACCACTAAGCCTAACCACTAACCCCTAAACATAACCCATAAGCAGAAGATAATGGATGGATGGACGTCAGAAAAGCTTACTATGGCTTATTTATGTGTTCAGCAGCAGGCTGAGTTGGAGCAGTGAAGATAAAGGGCGTGGCTGTACCCTGCAGTTCCAGCACGCCATGGTTCGAGTCCTCACACACTTTATAGCCGAACAGTCGGACCCCAGCGAGCCACAGACCTCCTTTTTCCTGGGCTCGGATTGGCTGGTGGACGTAACGGAGATGGTGCAGTTTTTCATGAAGGTAGAGGATCCAGGCATCGTGCAGCTACAGGGGGGCAGCGTGGTATCTGGACAGGACGTTGGCACCACGTCCATAAAGGTGTGTCCAAGCTTATTTGAGCTATATTTAGATCTTAAAGAATAAGGAAGAAAATCATATTACAACTTTGCCTTTAACCGCCTCGTTTGTGTAAGATTTGTGCTTTTAGGCTTTTACTCTGTATAATTTCTTACAACAGCTCGTCTACACGAGGTCAAAACAGGGACCGTACAGGAGGGGAATACTCCTCTGTGGAATATCCTCCTACTGAACTCCTCCTTTATACTATAATTTCCTTTTTTTATCTGCCGTAGACGTCTGCCAAAGTGTGGGTGGAGGCAGAGGGCACGGGTGGGGGTGGCGTGGAAGTGTTTGATATGTTCAGTTTTCTATGCCAGCTGTTCACAAAAGTCGTTTTTTTCCAGCTGTTTATGCGTTTCTTCTTACATTGTTCATATAACGAGTAAAAAGAAGCAGTTGTGAAAAGAAATCGTTTTGAAAAATGTTAAATTTGAGTAACCAGGTTGGAAAAGCGCTAAAAAAATCCTTTGTAGAACCACCTTGTGCTCCGGATAAAAGGCATGAAATCACTGCGTGTTTTGGAAACCAAGACTGAACACTGTGCCATAAAGCAGATTGGTGGGGTGCTGCAGGGATGGTTGACCTTCTGGAAGTTTCTTACATCTGCAGGATCTTCGGAGCTCAAGCAGAGTGACCACTGGGCTCTTAGTAACCTCTCTAGCCAAGGTTCTTCTCCTCTGATTGCTTAGGCCTGACTTTTTTTATTTCTTGTTCCGCGGATCGGCCGACGATCATATTCGAAGAATACAAAAAAATTTTAAAATTTTTTTTGGTATTTCACGGATCCGCCGGAGTACCAATGGTTTAAATAAAAAAATTTTTTTTTTTTTGCTTTTTCCGCCCTCCGGTGGAGAGCCAACGGTATTGTTCTGTACATCCATTTTTTTTTTCAGATTGACTTTTAATTTAATTGTAGCTTAAATACATTTTGGCAGCACGGTGGCTGAGTGGGTAGCACCTCTGCCTCACAGCACAAAGGTCGCCGGTTCAATCCCAGCATGGAGTGAACTGGGTCCTTTCTGTGTGGAGTCTGCATGTCCTCCCCGTGTCTGCGTGGGTTTACTCCGGGTACTCCGGTTTCCTCC
>JAUZSU010022082.1:0-10716 GCA_034780255.1 Parotocinclus maculicauda
GTCCGATTAAGTGGAATTTTGGTCCAAATAAGCGAATAACATTACACGTATATAATAGGATTTGTTTCGGTACTTTAAGATTTGTTCCGAATAAGCGGCTGGTCCCATTAACCGGTGGTCCAATTAACCGAAATCGACTGTATTTTAAGAATCAGGATTACGTTCTGATGACGACAATCTTCTCTGGGCGTTTGCAAAAACGTCCGGGATTAAAGGCGAGACAGAGATCAATTACTTTCCATCAATTAGCTTAAAAAAAAAAAAATGTCAACCACCAAGCAATGCAGGCTATAACTGGGGCAATTGCGATTGCTTTTTCCTAGATTCGTTCCTCCATCCGGGGGCAATGCAATGGCAACTTTCCTGCATTTCTTGGATGATCCGATGTGGTGAAGCCATGAATTAGAAATGGAAGGTGAGAAATGCCACGGAGTACAGCTCAATGCCTGATATCCTGATATATAATCGGGCTCCAGCTGACAAGAAGAACGTCAGTTGACACTTCAGATTCTGCTGCAAACTCCCAGGAGTGTGTGTGTGTGTGCTTTTTCTGCTCCTAATGCAGCACATGGCCTGTCACACTGGAGCATAAAAACAAACAATAACCCAGTGTCCATCCCCTCCCTTTGGCCCCTGCGCCTTCACACAGCCCATCACACACTCTCGCCTCGCTTCACACAGGCGAGCGTTAAAAATACATGTATAGCTCCCCTCATCCTTTATTCATTCTTACTCTCTCCTTTATGTTTATGAGGCTCTGGGGCTCCCGGGGTCCACGCCACTGACCCAGGGGGTTTCAGAGAGGCTCCAGAAAGTTTCTGTTTTTCAAATCTAATTCAGTATAAATGAGCCCCCGAAACATGCTGCACTCTGCCATACATACAACATATCCTGCTGTAATCTCAGGTCATTACAGCCCGGCTTTCTGGACGGAGGTTAAAGCAATACCAGAATCAGTTTTATATTATACACTTCCATAAATTGGACTTTCTGAGCAGAAATCTGTTCAGTATATACCCAGATATTTCTATTATTTATTTCTGATTTTGTTTTAGTAACAGTCATTGGCATTGTGCACGAAGCCCCCAGTAGATCTTCAGCTTCTGAAATACTCAGACCGCCCCGTCTAGCACCAACAACCATGCCATGTTCAGAGTCACACCAATCACCTTTATTCCCCATTTAAACTTCAGCAGGTCATATTGACCGTGTCTACACACCTAAATGCACCGGCTTGCTGCCATGTGATTGGCTGATTAGATAATTATGCAATGGAGTACTGTAATGCACAGGTCAATGGAAATACTCCATATAGACCGTAATACAAAGACTCTCAGTGTCTATCTGCTCCCTTTCCTTTTCTGAGGACTCCCAGAGGAGTTTCATCTACTTATCCGTGTTTTTCGGAGGTCTGTGGGGGTGGCCAAGGATACCCAATTGGTCCTCCCACATCCCTCTCATATTGATTAGATTTTCGGCCTGTCAGTTAATAGCGGTATCTCTTACACAGCTCCCTGCTGGGGCAGACACGGCCGGTGTTGCTGACCGGAGGCGATGCTCACACTGATCTCATTCATGTCTAGTGTCCTTCCCTCAGCGTTGTGTCCATGTTGTCGCCGTTTTCTCTCTGTCCTCTTTAGAATTTGGGATATCTAACGCACTGACGAGTTGATTTACTTTTATTGAGGTTATAATTACAAGTGTGAAATAATGTTTTTAGGTTACGTAACATAATAATTATTATATCTCTCTCTATCATTTTTCTACTGGGATGCTGATTATTTTATGTCTACCTCCATCTGCTACCCTCTACCTTTCAACTCTTCTCCTTCATGTTGGACCAATTTAGAGGACGCGGGTTTAGAGGAGAGAGGCTTGGCATGCTGTCGCCGTCCGAGCCACCTTGTTCAGAGTCACAAGGGTCATGACACTCCAGCATGTGCTTCTGAACCTACTGGCAAATCCCTGCCCCAGATTTCCACAGCCATTCTGGGCACAGGATTTGTTTGTTAGAGGAGCTGAATTATATTGTGAAAATAGGCCAGGGTGATGATGTAAGGATTGGTAGAATTTTGTTACTTATTCAAATAATACAATCAAATATCCTAATTTAGGGCAAGGAAAAGCGACTAGAACCTAACCCAGAATGGACTTTTGCTACAATGGTTTGTGAATCCTTTAAAATGTCCTACATTCCTGCATAAACACGAGCTAAAACATCAACGGACCTTCACATAAATCCTATAAGTAAATAAAGAGAACTATAGCTGAACTATAGAAAAACAGCTGTTTACGATCTATCATATTATGTACTATAGGAACCCTGGGTAACTACTAAGCAACTAAAGGCCTCACTCTCATTGTCTTATGCTAAGGAGTCCATCAGGAGAAGCCTGTACAACATGGTGCGCATGTCAGGGTGGCCACTGCTCTGTTGGATGAATACTGCTGCTCAGATCACGTGGAGCCAGAAGGCTACTGGACATTGCAAACATTTTGTATTTTGGATGAGACCAAACGAGCTTTTTTGCTGAAATGAGTGTCATGTCTGGAAAAAGGAAAACTCTGGAATCTAACATAAGAACCTGTGAAACATAGTGGTGGTAGTGTCATGGTTTGGGTCACTTTTGCTGCATCTGGGCCAGAGCAGCTTGCCATCATTGATGTAACAGTGGACTATGAACTATACCAGCAGTTTCTAAAGTCAAATGTCAGGACATCTGGTCATGATCTAAATCTGGAAATGATGTGGCCAGTACAGACAACGACCCTGGTTAAAAAAACTAAAATGTTTAAAGAAGAATGAAGTTTATATTTTTGAATGGCCAAGTCATAATTCTGACCTTAATCTAATAGAAATGTAAGAGCTAAGGGAGCTTAAGTGAGCAGTTCATGTGACAAAGTCAAGTCACCTTCATTTATAAAGCACATTTATGTGTCGGCAACTAGTGTCGGCCAAAGTGCTGCACATGAAAAGAGTCAAATTAAATTAACTCAATTAAAACTCACCAACATCCCAGAGATGAAGCTGGAAAGGAGGAAGGGGATCAAATTATTTCAAGCTGATGTGCAAAACTGATCAACATTTACTGGAAACATTTAGTTACGGTTATTGTAGCATAAGGGGGTTACACTAGATACTGAAAGCATAGATATGTAATATCAGATGTTGTTCCTCAGTAAGTAAATGGCCAATTAAAACATATTTATAAAACATATTCTCGTGTGCTTAATTGGTGTACTGTATAAATCTGATTATTAGCTCATCTTTTAGGTTCACAAACTTTACAGTACCACTGTACCTGTGCCAGAGCCTAAAAAAAAGATGCCACTGAGCAGTGATGAGTCTGGTGATGAGAAAGTAGATAATATGGATAAACGTACAGTTAGAAAATACATTTGTACATATTTTGCAACAAAAGCCTTATTTATTTGACTGGTGTGTAAAAGAACTCTAAAGCCTAACTTTAGGTTTAATTTGTGGGACAAAAAAAGTTACAATTTGGTTACCAGTTCTGATTAATACTAAAATTAGTAATTATAGTATGAAAAACAAATGTAATGGCTTGGGTTATATCATTTGTTCTAATTATTGTTATTATTTTTTAAATAATTAAATGAATAATTAATATGATATTCAAATTTTTTATGCCTCTCATAATTTTGCCAGTAATGTATTATGTTTAAAAATCATAACCTGGTTATAGTCGAAATAATTGTTGCTTTTGAATTATTATTATTATTATTATTATTATTGTTATTATTATTATTATTATTATTATTATTATTATTATTATTAACACAAAGATAATTTACAACAGAAATATTATTTTTAGAAATTGTAGTTGTTGTAGTAGTATTTTTTTTTTCATAATTACGTTTATCTTACACAGTTAAGTTATTAGGTCTGTTTTATTCTTTTGTAACTTTTCATTCATATGCAGACATATTAATTCACATTTCTACTTCCCCAGAAACACAAATGTGGAAAATTCTCGGGGGACAAAAAGAAAAGACGCCTTCATAACAATGCAAATTGCACTTTGATCGACTCTTTAATTCCATCCGACTGCTGTTTTGTTGGATTTTCTTATTTATTCTGAGTCAATGAGCTTTAATGAGAGCGCCTGATCCCGAGCCTCTGTGCTCCGTGATCGTATTTGGTGTTTTGCCTGAGCTTAGCGCCGCACTGGCCGCACTTCATTAACCTTGAGCCGGCCACAAGACGCCCTAAGAGCCGCGGGGATTTACTGCCATCCTTTCACATGCAAAAACGAAAAGAAAAATGAAAAGAGAGAGGCTTTTAACAGGACCGGGGTGGCTTTTCTGTGCAATCAGCAGCGCAGTTCGCAAGAATAACCCCTTTTCATTAAGACTGGAAGGGTCGATGCTGTTTTTGGGAAGGAACACAAATAAAGAGTTGGATTATTGCAAGAAATGGGTGATCTTAAGAGCAACCGATTTAGGTCATTACTTTATAATGATGTTTTGGTTTTTTTTTTATACTTTACATATTTAAGCAAAACTAATTTGGGACACCTTTCTACTGTGTGAGTAGCAACGCTATTCACAGATTGGTCATCCTTACATTTTATATCAAATTAAATACGGTTTCTGAAATAATCGCATTTTTTATTGTTCTATGTTATTAGAATTATTGTTGCATTATTGTTCGGTTCGGTACAAACAAATATTAATTTAGTAATTCAAAAAACACAGGTTTCAATTCAAAAGTTTACATTTATCTACATAAAATAGTATTCTGTTTTCTTTTTTATTTATTCTGTAGCCTACAATTGCTTAAAATAGTGTTGCGATACTTGGTTTCTAAGCAATCCACTTTTTATTTAAGTTATTCTGGAGATGCCCTGAATCCTTTTTGTTTGATAGAACCACCAGTTAATTCTGCAACAGATTAAATAGCAAACTCCAAATTAAAACTCCTCTTCCCTGAATAGGAGATTTATTTTGAGATTTTTTTAAAAGAGAAGAATTTGATTAAATTAAGCTTTTACCTCCTTAAAATTCTCATTGACTCTTTGAGAACTGAATGAGCCATAAATAACGGCTACAATGTAAGGAGACTTATTTGTCTTTATAATTTATATAGAGCTTAATAGTTTTTATGTAATTTTCTTGGTTTCACAAAAAGAATAAGCATAATAATAATAATAATAATAATAATAATAATAATAATAAATATATATAATATAATTATATATTATTATTATTATTATTATTATTATTATTATTATCGTTATGATTATTATTATGATTATTATTATTATTATTATTATTATTATTATTATTATTATTATTATTATTGTTGTTGTTATTATCGTTATGATTATTATTATCATTATGCTTATCCTTTGTGACACCGAAATAAACTCTTTGGAATAAACTCTTTGGAATAAACTCTTTGGAGGTGAATCTTGGTGTGTGTTGTTAGTCTTGGTGGCAAAATGGTCGGTACTTGTGTTAATACTGGTGTATATTGGGAATAAACATCTGGTAGATACAAAAGAAAAACCACAAAGATCAGCAAGACCATGTGAGCTTTGCTCCAAATAAGTTGGTTAATGGTAAAGCTGGTTGGCCAGCTTATTAGTGTCCCAAACACAACATGTGCTGGTCTTTGCTGTTTTCCTGGCAAAACTATTCATAGCTTATATAGCTTACCTTAGAACTACTTTAAACTGAGCATTTGGCAAAAGTAAACTTTGACTTTTCAAGGCCAGGAGGATTCACCAGCATACACAAGGCTGAACCTGATAGGAACTGTGCTGGTCTTTACAGATCTTAATATGGGCCTGGTCGACCCAAAAACGAGGAGGAGATACGAGCAAGCTCCACTGGGTAGGTCAGTCGTCTAAAATTAGCCACTGGGTGTTGATTTAGCGCTGTGGGATTTTTTTCGCTTAAGCAGCTCTGACATGTGCGATACGAGACAGTTCCAGCGGGATCCCTGTTATCGACTTTCAATTAAAAGCCATTACGCACTTTTTGTCTAGTCGTTAACGTCCCATTCAAAGAGTGAGCACCCCCTAAAACAGACTCCTGTGCTGCATGGACTGATCTTTGGCCCGGTTTAAAGAGAGCGTCGGCCGCCGCTCAGCAGATGTCCCGTCGGCCGGTGACCAGCTGTTGGAGCACGTTGGCAGAGCAGCAGACAACCAACACAGCCTCTCAAGAAAAAAGAGGGATGGGGCGGTGGAAACAATCCATTTTCCAAACGGGATCATTTAGGGCACCTAAACAATTACACACTTTGGTGACTATTAATATTTCACGTATCGCATATTGTTGATGGAGGCTGAATAAAAACGGCGTTTAGGCCTTTGAATGGGATGAAGCATGACAGTAATGTAGGTGTGTGAGTCGGAGTGGGTCCATTCTTTTATGTTTTTTTAGGGGTGGGTGCAGACAAAGACAAAAGTGTAGACAGTCAACAGCGTGACCAGCATGTTGTGTTTTGGACAATAGGGTGATGGTTTGGTTGCTAAAGGGCTGCTACTGCTGGTCAGGGCTTACCAGTTACACCAGTGTCAAGCATTTTTGGTCATTAATGAAACTCGTGGTCTTTTTATCTTCGCAGTTAAAAGTACGAAGTTATGCTCAGTAGTGTAATTTAGTTTGGTGTGACATCATCTGACACTTCACAAAAAGTACAGTGGCATAAAATATCTTACTCTAAAAAGACTACATTTTTGCAGTGCTTGTGTGAACATTTGCCTGTTTGAACTGATAGAGTTTTAAAGTCTTCCAACTTGTGTGGAACAAGAAAAAAATAGATTAAAATTCACAAAATATTGCTGTACTTCAAAATGGTTTAGATTGTGTTTACAATATATAACTATATTATACGCTGTGAATTGATAACCTTTACAGTTACAACTGATACGGCCTTACAATCCAATCGGGTCTTGCCCAAGGACCCAACAGTAACAGCTCAGCAGAGGTCTGGTTTGAACCATGGACCTCCAACACACACATCTTAAGGACATTGGATCAAATTCCCTCTCTGAGTGAACAAGCTCAAGCATATATGTGTTTTTCTTTTTAAAAAAATGCAATTACGTGCTTTTCTATTGGATTGTGGTGGCTTAAGGTTCTAGACTGGGGACCATAAGGTCCAGGGTTCAAATCCCACATCTGCCAAGCTGCCGTTTTAGGGGTCCTTGAGCAAGTCCCTCTAAGATTGTACAATCAGTTGTAAGTCGCTCTGTATAAAGGTGTTACACATAAATATTATCTGTAATTTTGTTTGTTTGCTTTTTGTAATATTAAAACAGTAAAGTTTTCTAAATGGATGTCCTGCTTTATATGTTTCTCCCAAACAAGCTTAACATAACCTATAAGAATCCAGCAGCTACTGGGAAAGCAAATATCAACCTATTCAAGATTTTAGTGCTAATAAGAACCAATTTGTCAAATATAATGTGATCTGAGTTGGGTTTTGCTGTTTTTGATGGATCATTTTGAGGTTTGTCAAAAAGCCTCCCCCTAAACCAGAGCTCATCCTATACACTCACTGAGCACCTTATATAGAGCACTATACTGAGCACTATACTGATACTGGGTGTTGTTCTCAAAACGGCCTCAGTTCTTCATGGCATGTATTCCAAAAGATGTTGGAAACGCTCCTTTGAGGTTTCACTCCACACAATTCCTACAGTTTAGGAGGTGCACTTTAATACTCCGAATCTCCCGTTCGAACACATCGAAGTTCTTCTGCTGGATTCAGATCTGGGGACTTGTACATCGAACAACACTGAACTGTCACGTTCACGATTCCACTTAGTTTTATGCTTTATCATACTGCATATCTTCTAGACGTGGGATAAAAGGTCCACGAAGGCGTGCACATCCCCTTTAACCACAATACTCAGATATACTGAGGTATTCAAGTAATGACTGGGTTTTAGGGGGCAAAAGTTGATCAAGAAAACATTTTCAACCCCGTTACACCACCTCCTTGAGCCTGGACTGGTGACACAAAATGCCGAAAATGTCTGTCTCCATGGAGTCTTCGACTTTTCAATTTGGCGAGCCTGTGCCCACTTCAGCTTGGGGTTAGAGTGGTGTTGTAGCACACCTGCCTCAAGGTTTAATGATGCTTTTCTGCTTACCATATTTGTACAGACTGGTTATGTGTGTTACTGTAGACTTTCTGTTAGCTCTAAGCAGTCTGGCTGTTTCCTGTTGTATATTTTCGTAAGCAAGCCACCAATTGGATTATTTTAATTAGTATTGCCCCATTATGTACAAACTCTGGAGACTACTGTGTCCAATAACCATGAGATCAACATATACATATATAGCCAATCCATGCGGTATCAACAAACGTGCCAAGTTCAAAATCACTGTTCTACCATTTTGGTCCATCTGATGGTCAGTGTGAAATGTACCTGGAGCAGTTACCCTGTGTCCACTGTTTTTTACCCTGCGTTGCTGCCAAATGATTAGCAAATTAGATCATTGGTTGGACTCAGATTCAAAGGTTTTCCTAATAAAGTGAAAGAAGGATTACTTTTAGCAGAATTAAGCTTGAGTTGGAGGATAAATTCCGGTTTATAAACGTGCAGGCTTTTCTTTAAAGGTTAACGTTTCCTCCCACTCAGCTGCTCTTATTAACCTTTTTTTGGAGGGTTTGACAAATTAAATCCACCATGCTAACCAAATAGTGCAGGCTCTGAGCAAGGTGTCTGACAGTCGTGTTATAATTGATTCAAACACAGTAATAGATTTCTTTCCAAGTGCATGACTGTTGACCTTTTTTTGTTGCAGCACCAGTTATTTAGTCGGACATTCAAATTAAAGTCCATTCATTGATTCCTGTTTTGTTCATTCAATTTGGAATTGACTCCTACTCCACACTAATCATGTCTACTTAGTTTACACGGCATGTCCTGTAATGTTTCATGTCTTCATAACGTGACAGCCAAGGACAGCTGGAAGGCAGAGCTAAACGTGTTTTATGCCTTGTTAGGAACCGTCTTGTTCTCTTATAACATGGGAATATAAGAACAGTTCCTGCTGCTTTAGAGCTTAGTTCTCACCACCAATTAATTCAGGTTACTAAAACTAAAAAACTAAAAGATTGACTAAATACAGCACTGAAAATCAACCCAAATATAGGCAGGATCTGTTATTTTAGTTTGCAATATTAAAGCAATTTCTGTGATTTAAATTTCCCTCATTAATTCCACCTTATTCACTCCAAAAGGTTGAGAGAAAAAACATCACAGCTCCATTCTGGACAAAGCAAAGAAATACAGTTCAACCCAGAGCACTACAGTGCGAACACTGCACGCTTTCATTTCAGGTTCACACCTTATCGTTTAGTGAAAGACCTTTATTTGGACATTTATAAAAGTAATTCTCCGTATTACTTCGCTCCCCCCCTCCCCTCTCCTGTGCGTCAGCAGCTATAAGTGTTTTTTAAAAGTTCATACCACTATATGCACAAGGGATGGAGGGGGTTATGGACAAGAATCACTGCACAAAATCAATATTCTCAATATACACCTTCACCAAAGAAAGAATAACAAGATATTTGAACGGCTCTGTACAGAATGAATGCACAATATCTGCTCTAACACAGAAGGTTAGGGATACGATTGGCAAATACACGCAGCCTATCAGTTAACGTGACAACCTTTAAGAAAAGGGACTTTCTGGGTTGTTTGGCTTTCCACAAAGACTATTTAATCCCCAGGTAGCTTGCAATAGGGTTGCCAGGTTGCTAGGTTCCATTTCTGTTGGCCATGGTTCCTCTCTACCAGCAAGTTTTTTTTAATGTATTGTTTTAGTGTAGATTTTCTACACTTATATGGATAGGGTGAAATATAGGGAAAATTGTAAAACAGACCTGACAATCTGGCAACCCTAAGCTGTCAATCCCTATGGCGAAATCACATTTCTCAGCACAAATATCCTCAACATATTCTTCTTGCCATTTAGCCAGTTCATACATTCTGCAGTCTCCATTTTTTCAATGTTTTTGGAATTTCTTTTCTTTTCGTTGGGGTTGTTTTAATTCAAGCGAATTGTTTTGGTTTTTTGGCCAAGTCTCAATCGTCCTAAATTTGTCTTTTAGCCAAAGGCTCATATATACAGACAACTTGTACATTTTTATACAATTTAAATAAAAAACGTCTATCCAGATTCCCATTTGTTTTTATAAGTATCAAAAAGTGGGATTTATTTTATGCCGGGATTTTCCCTAATTAATTAATTAATTAATTAATTAATTAATAGCACGTGCCTAAATAATAATAATAATAATAATAATAATAATAATAATAATAATCAATAATATTGTGGGGGTGCTACTACTACTACTACCTAATTATTATTATTATTATTATTATTATTATTATTATTATTATTATTATTATTATTATTATTATTACTACCGAGGTGTGCTATGTTCTTAAAGTCATTAATCATGTCATTTAAAAATCATGTCGTTCCTAAATTGTTCTGGACATAAGGGATAAATAATAAACTTATATAAATATATAAGTTAAATATAAAAACGGGCCATAAATATTTTAATAAATTAACAGTGGCAACAGTTTTTCTTCTTGTATAAAGAAGTATATATAATGACTTTATATAATAGTTCTATTCTCCTTAAGTTTCAAGTCCAGAGCTGCCAGGTGTGTGTGTGTGTGTGTGTGTGTGTGTGTGTGTGTGTGTGTGTGTGGA
>JAUZSU010022093.1:0-10716 GCA_034780255.1 Parotocinclus maculicauda
GGGTCCCTTTTTGAGTCTTGGTTCTCCGAAAGTGTCTTCCTTCTATATTCATGGAGTTTTTCCTTTCCACTGTCACCCTAGGCTTGCTCAATTTGGGATTGGCCTTTTAAGATAATATAAGATTATAAAGCTGCTTTGAGACAATGCACCATTGTAAAAAGCACTATATACATAAATTGACTTAACTACTTGTTACACATTATAATTCTTTTTTGTGGTACAGTGGGTACGGAAAGTTTTCAGACCCCTTTAAATTTTCCACAAACTCTTCCTAGCAGCCTTCCACCAGTCGGGGCTTTGTGGCAGAGTGACCACCAACAATACCATTGTTTACAAGTAATAATGAAAATCTGAAAATATAAGATAATTACAAATTAAGTCTTGCATTATCACTAGTTGAAACACTACATATAAACATGTAAAATGTATGAATTTGGAAAAGGTTCCTTGCTTTAAGCATGTTTTTCTGCCCTGCTATTTTCTTGCCTTGTTCTGTTTATTCTGTAAATAAAAACAGTTCATAATGTTTCTTGTCTGCAGTATTTTGAATATGCCGTTCAGTCTGAGTGTGACTGTGAATGGGAGATTAAAAACTAGTGCCCTTGCCTGACATTTTGAGACCTTGTGTGTTATAGACCAACGCTGAGCAGCAGCTGAAGATCCAGGAGCTGCAGGATAAGCTAACAAAGGTAACACGGGCTCTGCTCGAAACTCAGTTTGTGGAAGCTGTGTGATTAGAATGGTATGATCAGGACATGTCACGATTTATTATTAAACACTGTAATGCCTGTTTAAACCTCAAATTTCGTTCCTGTCACACACTGACCTCAGGCAGTGAAGGCGAGCACAGAAGCCACAGAGCTTTTGCAGAACATCCGTCAGGCAAAGGAGAAGCTAGAGCGTGATCTAGAGCGACTGCGCAGCAAAACCGAACCCAGCGACACACTCCGGAGACGTCTGCGTGAGACTGAGGCAGGACCCAGCATGTCTTACATATACCCATACACACTGTTGATGATACACAGTGCATATACACACAACCGTCCCTCACAATCCTACACATAGGATCTATGCAATGTAATTTAAGAAATATGTATATGATGATGCAGGAGGGGAGAAAGACCCTGGAGAACCAAGTGAAGAGGTTGGAGATGGTGGAGCGCAGGGAGAATAAACTCAAAGATGATATTCAGACCAAATCCCAACAGATTCAGCAAATGGCTGAGAAGATACTGGTGAGAACCTTGCTGCCCAATTTCACTTTGACTTTTTCCCCTCATTCCAAAGTCTTTACTTGAATGCTTATTTGTTTCCTAACATGCAATTCATGCTGATAATATTGATTAACCTCAGTGGCTATGTTAGTAATTGGATTAATAGCTTAATCAGAATATTAAAGCTTTCATGTATCCACCTCAGGTCGAATAAGAATATAGGTATGTGCCGTGTAAACAACTTGAGGTCTTAACTTGTGCCGTAAAACCGGTTGCTGCCCAAAATGGTCATTGTTCAGACATGACCATATTGACCTTTTTTTAGGCTGCTACGATAACTACTAATGCCAAAAAACTGCTTATGCCCATATTAATGCTTATTTGGTTTATTTAATGTCGCTATCAGGGTCAGTGGCCATTTCAGAAACACACACAAGGTTAATAGTTATATACAGTCGAATCCAGTTAATAGGACCAGCCGCTCGGTCCAAATCCTAAAGTACCGAAACAAATCCTATTATATACATGTAATGTTATTTGCGTAATAAAAGTGAATAAGAAAAAGAAGCCACAAGTCGCCACTTAGAGCGGATGCAAGAGAATTTATGCTTTTATCGAAGGTCAGGAAATCCGAAAAGTTGTGTTGACAAGAGCAAAACTAGCGGGAGGTGAACACATCCACCACTTTCTTGACTTTCTTGTCAAACGTTGACTGGAGTTTAGTAAGAACTTGTTTTTTACAGTATTGTGCTTTGCATGCTGAGTACCTATACATTGTGTTGTAGATCATTTTGAAAAACTTGGTTGCAAATTTATTTTTCAATGAACAAAGTTGGTAAGCAAAAGTAGTTCTTGTTTGTACGTTCGCTATACGTGTAAATCATACATTAAAGGTTTAATAAACATTTAATAACATGTTAATATGTCGCCTTTGCTTGCTCATTAGGGAGACAATGACTCTCATACTAAATTCTTACACTATAATTCTGTATGACATCAAACCTCTTTTGTAAAGCTGCTTTGTGACAATACTGTATTATAAAAAGCGCTATAGAAATAAATTGACTTGACTTGAATGTACAAATACTGCCCGATGTACAACTGCCCAGTTTACGATTCAGACTTCATGACAGGAATTCAAACATACATAATCAACAGAAACCGTACTCAGTTAGCATTTGTCAAGTCATGACTGCTAGGAAATGTAAGAAATTGTAGTTGCGACAAGAATCGCTTTTGTTTTTCACTTTTAATGCATTATTAAATGAATAATACAAAATTATAAATATTTTATTATTAACAATATATTAAAATATATAAATTGTGCGCGTGTGTGTGAAAATGTATAAATGAATGTCCATAGTGGAGTATGTATGATAATATAAAATTCCTTTAGAAAGTGTTTTTTGTTGAAAGGTTTCTATCATAGTGTTTGGCAATTTCAGTTATTAAACTGTATTAGACCCACATTGCACCATTTGAAAGGGAATGCATTTGGAATACCTTTGACCACATTATGACCAAATATCTTGTCATCTCACCAGCCAAGTATCCGTAGCCACCTCGTCCACTGTGGCCTCCACCTCGCAGCCCAGCAGTGGAACAATCGCAAAATCAGCGACCCCTCTGAAACGCCCAACCAAGGCCTTTCCAGAATTCTCCACAACTAGCATTGAGAGCTGGGCCTCTGCTTCTGCTCCGAAGCCTACCAAGAGGAAACGTTTCCCTGTAAACAGGCCACCCTCAGAAGCCTCGACCACTGTGGAGTCGTGTCCTGGTGCAGGTGGGTCTGGCAGCACTGAAGTGCTGGATTTATTTTTGTTATCTGGAGGCAACTCCACTATGACAAACAAAGAAAGACAGTCATGATAACTATTAGTTTTAACAGAACACAAGTAACACAGTATGAATAGATCTTTCTCATCAGCATGTAGTCAGATAAGACCCACCTACAGTCTGGTCATCATTGTCCATGTACTGTGAGAGCAACTCTTCCTCTATCCTAGCATGTCTATTTGGGCTGGGAGCTGGAAGAGGAGCAATAGAAGGCCTGGAGGGGCGTGTGCGTGGGGCAGGAATGTCTACTTGGGCTGGGGCAGGAGGGAGGAATGATGGGTGGTAGTAGTTCTCCACTGAAAGCAGGCAGCCTCGGGAGAAACTCTCCAGTAACCACTGTACTGTCACAACATGTGGCCTGATGGAACAAAAGCACAAAAGCAGGTCTTACCACGGCTTTTCAAAACTGTCATAATTCAGTGTCCCGCTGTCTGAACGAGGTTAGCATAAAGCAGGCAGTTTCCATATCTGATCATGTGACCCTTCAGAGAAACAAAGACCTTGTTCATCAGTAAGACAAGTTATCAAAAGGTGTAATGATACTGAGGTCACAATACAATTGTCTCAAAAATATTACGAATATTTTTTTATAAATTACGATAAATAAAACAATGCAATTAAAATAAATTTCTAGACACCACACCTTTACCATATCATAAATATATAACTATTATATAAGTAATATAACTATTGCCAGACTTTTTTTATTGCTTGTTTCGTGGATCCGCCGCAGTACTAATGGTTGAAATTTAAAAAATATATTTATATATTTTTTCCAGATTCACTTTATTTAAAAATAAAATGTATTTAATCTTCAAATAAATTAAAAATGTTTTTTTATTTCGTCCTCCTTCCTTGTATTGATTCCACATAGTCCTCAAAAAATAGAAAAGTGCTGAAAAATAAAGATTTTTTTTTTCTCCTTTCTCCTCAGTAGATTCTTAAGTATGGGCATCCGAGGAACAAGCAATTAAAAAAAGTCTTGCCTAAGTGAAAACATTCCTTTATTCCTGAAGAATAACAATCTAAAATAAAGTGTTTTCTTGTATAAGATTTAAACAAAAAGATTCAACAGTCCCCTGCTACTAAAAGAAATGAGGAGTCTCTAGGAATGGGATGCGTGTCTGTGAGCCCTCTGGTGTTCAAAAAATGCAGTTGCATTAGATGGTACAATAAACAAGAACGCATAATCAGACTCGACGATGCACAATGTACCATTTTTGCTTTAGCCATACAATTTACCTATGACTAGAATTTATTTGTTTATTTAACATCGCTCTTTCCGCATCAAAGGCCAATCAACGACAGCCACAAGATCACAGCAACACTCAATTTTAGCAAAACTAAGTGCCGAACAATTTAGTGTAATCAATCAACCTAATGCACGTCTACGGACTATGGAAGGAACTTTAGCAAAATCTGCTTAGTGTTGTGGTTGGGATTTTAGATGAACCAGAAGAGACGACCATATATACACACAACAAGAATGACTGACCTGTGGGAAGCTTTAGCAAGGAAGCTTTTGACGTCCTGGTCCGGTTCCCCCAGTACTATGTGTGTAAGTTCTTCACCAAGCTTGTTGAAGTGCAGACCTCCTGCAGAGTTCACTAGCCGGCGTAGTTTCTCTAGCCTCTTCCCCACCACGCCACACAGGTATAGCTACAGAGCACAGAGACAAAGTTTAATAGGTACTCTCCTACCAAACAGTTCTAGAGACTAATTTTATAGAGGAACTGCTTTTCGGTTTCAGTTCAAAATCTCAGTTTAAGTTTAAGATACTAACAGAAAACTAGTGGCAGTGGTAAATAATCAGTAGTAAGCCTGTTAAGCAACTTGGATAGCACCAAAGTGCTTTTCATTATTGCTTCATGAGAATTCTCATTAACTTGAGTCCATAAACTGAGTGACAGATAAGCGGTTATGTTAGGATGAGACTCACCTTACAGCCATCTAACAGGTCATCAGCAGGACACACAGTGGCATCGAATGCGTCGATGGGATCAGCTGTTTCTAAACGGCTCATTGTTGCTGTGGTCATGGCCGTTTCATTGACATTTAGGCTAACGTTTGAGATACTGCTCAGTCCAAGCAATGATGGTACATCTGCTCAAAGACGAAAAAGAATGCAGAGACAGACAGAAGAATGCTCACAACTGAACTACAAAAGCAATGCCAAGACGTGAACTAAATCAGAAAATAAGACTAAAGGGCTACATATATACACAAAAACCGAAGCCTAAATATAGATCACCCCTTCAGGAAATACACAACGCCATGGTTCTTCAGTTAAAAGAACATATTAACAATCACATAACTTCTAAAACTAAAATATAACGCACACGACAAAATTAATAAACCTTAATAACTATACCTCACTGGCTGCACACAACCAAGAGGGAATGAATCCACTTGAAGAAACACTAATAACCAGAGCAGGCAATGCAACGTCACCTTTTAAACACTTTTTTAACCTTTAATTAGGTAAATCCAGCACGGTACTACATGTAGGAAGCTACAGCGGTCAAATGACTAGTGACATTTTGACTGTTTTTTTGTGAACAATATAGAGTATGTAACGGTGTTAGTATGTTTTTCCCGGTCTTAAAAATAAAGAGGAACATTTAAAGCGTAAAAAAAACAAAAAAAAAAAAAACAGACCTTCTTTACTCCTGGACCCAGTGGGGGTGGAGGTGTTGGGTCTGTCAGACTTCTCTTTCGTTTTGTTCCCTCTCTGCACAGCGTAGCGACTCTCGTCCTGACAGAAGCCCTTCTCGATGCTATCAAAGAGCCAGTGAATGGACACGCAGTACACGTTCCACTTCTTCGCAAACTCATACTTTTGACCTGACATCACAAGCCCAAATATATTCATCATACAGGAACTACTGCACATGGAAACAGATTGCTCATCATGACTGAACTAAAGCTAAAACCAATAAAAAGCCAGGTCACCTGAAGGTTCACTGACAATAAGGTGAGTGCATTCGTTCATCTTGAGCTGGCCCGTGTAGCTGCCACCATGCAGTTCGCAGAGCCTCTGCACCTCCTTGCGCTCCACTGTGGACAGTCCGGTCACACACACGGTGCAACCTTTAAGCACAGGGCACAGATAGTCCTCTGTTTGCAGGTCTGAATGCCGGAAAAGACTGACATGAAATGGGTTTGGGTTAAGTTTAATAAGTCTATGCATATTTCTACAAGTAGCTGTGTATAGTACTCACATGTAGTACGTTAGTTTAGCTGCTTATTATGTAATAAAACAAATAAAAATAAAACAAATTTGCATATCAACCTGTCCTGTGACTTTTCCCAGCATGCTTTGACCCAGGTGGGAAGGAGAACAGGCTTTCCCAGGTTGGCTGCCACCAAATATTTCTTGCTTCCGACCTCACCTGCTACCAGGTGAGTCACGGACACGTTAAGGTCTCGGTAGACCCGCCCGCCCATCAGCTGGACCAAGTCCATCACTTCAGTCTATGAGAAACAAAAACTGCTCTGAGAATGCAGAAAACACAACAGTGCTCTACACTGCATGTACCAATTAACATCTCTTCAGCTGTCTTATTGGCACCCCGTCTGGGGTTGTTCCTGCCCTTGTGCCCAGAGTTGCCGGCCGGCAATTTAATTGAAATTGGTTCTCTCAGTAAAGCATATCATGTTCAATGCTCACCCTTGCTTCCTTGTCCAGACTGGTGCAGGACACAGTAACATCAGCCATGGCCATGTTGTATACAGGTTGCTCTGCTTTGGGAACACACCGCTGCTGTTGCAAGCAGAACAGCACCACCAGTGGACTCACTATCCTGCAGCCCAGCTAGAACACAAACATACACATGCACACACACACATAAGCAAGCACGCACAAACAATCAATCAAACGCACACGTTCATCAACTTTCTGAAAGACTGTCCTTAATCTACATTTACATTTACGGCATTTAGCAGATGCCCTTATCCAGAGCCACTTACAACTGGTATATTCTTACAATTCAAGCAATCATAGGTTAAGGGCCTTGCTTAGGGGCCCAACAGTGACAGCTTGGCAGAAGTGGTATTTGAATCCTGGACCTTCAAGTCCAGAGTCCAGTACCTTAATCGCTAGGCTACCACAGTCCCAGAAAAAATCTCCAGAGAATTTTCGAAAAAACAAAGGCTTTTGTTTTTTGGTTGCAAACAAATGCACGTCATGCAGCTAGCAACTTTTAACATTATTTAATTTAAATGTTTGTTATTATTTACTTACTTTTACTATAAATACGTACTTAATTATTTCAATTAACATCTAGGCCACTTAAGGAGGATGGGTCCTTTTTAAGTCTTGGTCCTCCCAAGGTTTCTTTCTTCTAAATTCAGGGATTTTTTTCTTTCCACCGTTTCTCTAGGCTTGCACAATTTAGATTTGTATTTTTAAGAGAATATAATATTGTAAGGCTGATTTATAAATCACGCTACATAAATCAATCTGACTTTAACTAGGGACCCCTCCTTGAAGCTTGTGCAGTTTTACATTAGGGGCCCTGAAAACTTAATACAACCTGAGAAAACCACCTGACTGTGGTAATCACTCCAGAACAACTATCAATTTGGCCCGAGTTACATATATTTAACCTTTTTTCAGGCAGCTTTCAGTGATTACAAAAAACAGCATGGCAGAATTCCTAACTCTGTGCGTGTGGACCACGTGATACACAAACTCACCTTTCTGCAGTGTTCGAATGCATCGCTAGTGAAGTCACTGAAGACGTACAGAGACTTGTCATTGTTGTCCAGCTCCAGCGCCGCCTCCTCATCCACAATCTGTACATATTTCTCAGACTGCAGTTCCACTATGGCCTACACAGAAAGGTAAAAGAGGAGGTGAACTGATCGAAGGGCTGGCTGATATACCAAATTATAAGATGCATTGATATTTTCATATGAGAAAGTTAAAAATTCATATATAACCATGCTGTGCCTTGTAAAAGAAAATGTTAGAAGTGGAGTGTTACTAAAGCTGTGCCCTATTAGTAGACGTTTTTTCTATCCCAACTGCGGAACAAGACGTCTGTCATACAGCTGCTAAAAACTCTTGACCCAATATAACAGTAACCTAGTCGAACATACTACGCAAAATTACTTTCAAATATGTATCCTGCATGAGAGTGTGAGGCTGAGAATGCAGTGTTTTGGTCACACATTTTATTTGGCCAAACATAATGCAATATTAAATACAATTATTTGAAATGGGGAAGGAAAAAAAAAAAAAAAAAAAAAAAAACATTACTAGTGCAATGCTCAGGTAAAAACATTATTTACTGTAAGAATGACGTACAGGAATAATATGCGATTAACCACAACGTAAACTACTGAAACATTTAAGAAATTCAAAACCAATTCTGAAATTAAAAGATAGTTCCATAAACGATCAGACATCTTAGGTGTGTGTGAATGAGGATTTTAGTGATTCATACACACAGATTGTGTATTTAAAGAGATATTAATATACAATTTTTTAAATGGCAAGAACTAAGTCATCAAGACAGGGACCCTGGCAGGAATCTACACTGCTCACAACAATTCTAATATTTCATAAGAAGTATCCTATAATATTTGTAAGCAGTATAAGAGGTACATATATTTGACCCAGCGATAGAGATTGGATGCTGCTACAGGAGCTGTTGAAACTCCGAGATTAAAAATTTGTCACTACGAAAACGTATACAGACTTTTACAGAACACAAACAAATAGGTTCTTCATGCTGTCAAGAAAATGATTCCACAAAGGTTTGCCGAGTTTGTTTTGTTGCTGGTTTAATCCAGTCTTGGACAGCTGAATCTCAAAGTTTGTCGTAATCTTCATATTCTAACGGTGATTAGTTTGCAGATGGTGAATAGGTTCGTTTTCAAAATGTCTTTAATGGCAGCCATTAACCAGCACAGTTTGTAGATTGACATCTTTTGAGCAACATCAAGTTCGAGAGTTAAACATCTGTCTTTTTAAAGCCAAACTCCCTCTGAGTGAGTCCAGGAGTCTAACAATTAAAAAAGAACAGACTGAGAGGCTGGTGATGTCTGTATTTTGTCTCCTGGCGCAGTTAGTTCACTCATTTTTAACTTCAGTCATGAGTTTTGCGCTGCCTCTACTAGCACGCTGTATGCACTCAGTGAGCATGCTCAGTAGTCGATCCGTCATGGTTATATGACGCAGTGAATATGTGAATTCTTATTGTATGCATTTGACTTTATTGCAATGTCATTGACTCGGTAATGTCACCTCACACATCATTAAGACAACAATTAAGATATGAACGATACATATCACAAACCAGGAATGTTCACCAAATTATTGCAAATGCTTGTGATATTAACAGAAAAAGCACAAACATTTGTTCTATTTGGAAGCAAAATTACTCCACACACGACCTCCTGTGCTATACAGAATTAAAACAATCTAAGGTCAGTTGCTGCACATTTGGTGTCAGTGGCCCAATTTAGCTTTTTTCACTTACAGTACCTCATAAGCTTTGCGCCCAAGCTCACTTTTCTGTCCATTATGTTCGACAAATTTCACCACGTACCCGTCCCCGCTCTCTCTGGACATTCTGGCTTCTGTCGTAAACAAGACTAGAAAAGAGAGTGCAGTATTAGCAGAATAACATTTAATAACGCTTGTGATCAAGGTACATGTTTCTCAAACAAAGGTGCACAGATGGAACATCGGTTCAAGACACACTGAATCAAGCTTAGGACTGTACAAGTAAAGAAATGTTAATAACAATGTGGTAAAGATTGATTCGAAACAATGCTCCATTGTAAAAAGTGCTATATAATAATCAAATAAATTTGACTTTGACTTCTGGAATACTTCAAAATCACCTTTCTTCCAAATTTTCATGAATCTCCAACAAGAGGTTTAGGCAATTAACCCATTAAAAAACATGATCCCCATTTGGGGATTGGGTGCTTAAACTCGCCTACTGATGGGATGGGATGGGATGGGATGTAGGCGGACAGAAATAAAGTAAAAAATGAATGCCAAAAAATTGGCAGTTAATGGGTTTCAGACAGAGACTAAGACTCAAATACAGTTTTTAACCCACAGGCTGTAAAAGCCATCACCCATATTCCTCAACCAACCCATCCAGGACCCTACCCCCCACTACCAGCTGCACATTATCACTTCACCACTGGTCACTGGTCACATTCTTGTAGTCTGTATTAGGGCTGCAACAACGAATCGATACAATCGATAAAAATCGATTATTAAATGTGTTGGCAACGAATTTCATTATCGATTCGTTGTGTCACATGATTTACATCTTACTCGCCTTTACATATCCGCTTACGTCACCTGCGGCGTTTCATCAACGCTGGCAAAAATAAATACTTGAACAAATTAACTTGAACGGAGCGACACGAAAATTTCTAAATAAGTTTAACATTTGTAGAATGTATTAACTTATTAAATAAACACGACCGACACAGAGAAGAAGGTTCGGCTTAAATCTTCAAAAGTGTGGAAGCACTTCACGCTTCACACAACTAAAAAATGGGTAACATGCACGCTTAGCAAACGGTGATGATACAGAACCTTAAACGGAAACATGTTGGGAGTAACTGATGAGGATGAAGGGAGCTCAACAGCAGGGTAAGAGTCACTACAGTAGAGTTTGTTCTGTTTTGAAGT
>JAUZSU010022104.1:0-10716 GCA_034780255.1 Parotocinclus maculicauda
TATATATATATTGGGACTGTTAGTAGGAATGCGGCTTGGATATAAAACGTATTGTTGTTTCATTGGTAAATGGGATAACCATGCTAAAGCTAAAGTGTCACATTAATTTAAACAAAGGTTAAATTCTTCATATCAAGCTCAGATTACTGACAAAAATTGTGAAAGCAACAAGTAAAGAAGTGGATGGATTTCACTGTTTCTCACAGATGTTTTCAAGACTATCTGATGCCAAGCTTAGGGAAGGAATTTTTTAACCACAAATCAGACAGGTCATCAGTGACAGGGAGATGACAACATGATTGTAGAATACATCAATACTGCCTAATTTTATTATGGAGTATTTGAGACTTACACTAGATGAACATCAGCTGCAAAACATTTTAAGCTTAGCTGAATTAACACAATGTGTCAGCATCATTATACGATTAAACATAATATGATTCAATCTGGCTTAATGCAAATAAATTCTGTAAATTTATTTTAGCATTTCTCCAAATTCCTATGTAATATACCGGTAATTGCATTGTCTTGAGAATCTTACAAAACAAGCAAAGCCTTGAAAAACATTGTTATCCAGTGCTAATTATGAATTTGGAACTTATTTGGCCTAAACTTTTCAGTGCATGGCTGTGTCTGACTGTAAATGATATATATTGAGGAGAAAAAAGAGGTAATTACTGAAATCTTTTTTATTTACATTTTTTATTTTCTATGTTACAGTCATGAATTTAATACAAGGTCATTACTAATCATATAATCAGCACGAGCATTTTAGGGAAAAGAACAATTCTATTCTAGCACAGGATATTTAAAAAATCTTTTTATTAAATTTTTTACTTAAATTGTAATGTTGTAATGTAACGAAAAAAAATTCATTAATTAAAAAATATATATTTAAGCATTTTCTTTAGTGGTCTCAGCATTGTTGCCCTCACTGAAAGTATTGCATGAATGTGAGATTTCTTCTATGTAAAATGTCACCAGTACCTTGGTCTTGCCTACCAACTCATCTTAGCTCACCCCACATGTATTCAATGGGTTTAGGTCAGAGAGCCAGTGGGGCATTGCAAAAGCTTGTGGTCAGTGGAGCATGTGGATTGTGAGGAATGATATAGATTGTTCGGCTGGAAAAATAGACAATGGCTCATGTTTAGCTGCCTGGTTTTGTTTTAAATTAACTACGATAAGATATATCCATCATATTGAAGCAGGCATGCAAGGGGGTGTCATTCCCTTTATAAAAGACATTTGATGACCAATATAACAGCATATTTTCAGTGAGAGATGTCTGGAGTAAATACGAGTTCAATTGTATGATATTTTGATTTTCAATTTGAGTATGTCACTTTATGCACGATTTTAGGATATTATTATTATTATTATTGTTGTTGTTGTTGTTGTTGTTGTTGTTTTTTCCTAATATAATTTTTTCCTTATGTATCATGGCAATCTTATTTTAGATCTAATGATCTAAAATACTGTCATTAATTGGAAAAAAGATTCCAAAAATTGGAAATGCGTAAAAGCTCATTTATTTAGCTCTATTGTTTGGTTGTCACTCATTCTCTTACATGTCACTTACATTCTCTAACTTTAGTCACTGAGAGCCAGTTACAAGACTGCTGTGCCCATTCCACTCACAGTTTGCTGAAGTTTGATAGCAGCAGATCCCATTGTCTGACAAATACCTCATTTCAAGCCACAATCATCTGTAATATGGTGGTATTTCACTTTGAGAAAAGCACAGAATAAGCCTAAATGTAAGCCTAGTGAGAAACCTAGCACAGAAATAACACCCTTGCAACCACTAAAAGCATGTACAGGCAAACCACCCAAGAGAGTCAGAAACAAACCCACTTTACCCAGCTAAGTTTATTAGCTATATAACTTTGTTACTTTTCTGATATTCATGTATGTATATAGTCAGTTATATCCCACTATTTTGTACAAGACTGTTGTTAATTAGCCTAAAAGTATGTGCTGAGTTTTGGTTGTATTGTATGATATGGAGATCAGGTGAGTAAACTATGGTGTGGGTGCATAATGACCCAAATATTTTTTTTACAAATTTTTTCACACTTTAGCAAATAATTAAAACCCACTCTAGCCCTTGAGCATTTTTACTATTCATTATTATTCTTTTCTGAATAAATATAACTCGTTTGACTCCAAACCCAAAAACCACTAGTGTATGAGCACTACAAGCTCTATTTTGGTCCCCTGTCTCTAAAAACCTGGCTTTAATCAAGATTCCAGCGTTGTTAGGAAACACCAGGAATCTACCTACGTGGTTTGTGGGGAGTGAAGAGTTTTCTTTGGCGCAAATTCCAAAGAGAGTGTTGACATGGAAATGGACTATTATTGTAGTTTTGGAAACTTGGTGACCTTCAGATGTAAACTCACATCTGCAAATCTTCCAACTGTGATCCTCACACAAAAACCTTTTATACCACCTCACACTTTGTGGCGGGAAAAAACACACATGCATCATTTGTCGTTTCCAAGCCAGGCTCATAGCATCTCCAGATGTTTAGATCTTAATTACTTAATTAATCTTCGTTAGTCATCAGGTAAATTATTATTTTCTGGTGTCACTTTTAGATATGTTAACTGATTTGTTAATATAAAAGTCATTTTGTATTATATCATAAAAAAATAAAAGTTATTTTGTGTCGTTTGCTTTCCTCATTTTGTTAGAAGAGTGAGGGAGTCATTTTGTGTTTATTCAGCACTTAACAGAACTCACAAAATAGCACATGGACACATTTCTTATAGATTTTTATAAGTAATAATTCTGACAGACATGTTGCATATACACATGCTAAATTGCTGAGTTAACAACTTCACATTAACATATATTCTGAAAAGTGTATCTCGATTATAGAGGGTTGTAAGGTTTTTCCCATGCTAAATTTTCATGGGTATGTCATCCTCATTAAAATAAACAATTTCTTTTTAAGGCCTGCAAATTATTAAAGGCAACCTGCACCACCATGCACACTCCTGTAGCTACTATCTCAGTGGTGACAAATCACAGGATCGAGGACCTCTTTGGCATCTCTAAATTGACTGTCACTACCACAATTATTGGCACCCCTAGTAAAGATGACTAAAAAGGTCTATAAGAGCATAATCTCACACGAAAGTGAAAAAGTGAAAGAAGACATAAAAAAAAAATTTAAGTAGCAGCAATTCATGATTTTCTGTTTCCTTTAAGATAGACAGAGATGATGGATGGACAGACGGACAGATGAATGAATGGATGGATGGCTAGACAGACAGACAGACAGACAGATAGAGATGTAAGCACCTGGAGTTAGCTAAACACTACAGAATTTGATTGGAACTGTGTTATATGATCACATTAAAAAAGTGAGCTTTTCGGGAACACATCCTTAAGGTTGGTTTCATATAAAAAGAGCAATGACTGAACTGAAAAGAACCTGATGCTCACTATTAAGTATGGTGAAGGATTTGCCTTGTTGTGGGGTTGTTTTTTTCTTCAAAGACCTTGGGAAGAACCTTGCCAAAAAACAAAAATGAATCATCAATGGATCTTCTATCAGGCCAATGATCCAAACCATATGTCCAGATCAACATAAAAATGGTTTCGTGAACACAAAATCAAGTTTCTGCTTTGGGTATCTCAGTCCCCTGATTTAAAACTAAAAACTAAAAAACTGTGGGATGACTGTGGGAAGAGAACAGAACACAACAGAGGACCTATGACCCTGAATAATCTGGAGAGAATCTTTAAAGAGGAATGATCTCAAATTCCCTGCACTGCATTGTCCAACCTTATAGTGACTGATAGTTACTTCAGTTAAAGGTTGGATTTCGCTGCTTGTCAGTGTCATCTAATCTACTTTACTGATGACTGAATTAGATTAACTTGGTAGGACAATAAAGAAATGAATAAGTCACTTACTTTTGGAAATATGGCTACTGCCCCAAAACAAAACTTAGTGTGCTGATGCAGTTCCCAGAGGTATACTATAGTACTTATCTATGCTACTCTCTAACATATTGAACGCTTAACATTTGTGTTGTTCTTTTGTGTCTCTTTGTGGTTGCTGAGGCATGTAATCTGGAAGATGAGAAAGAAATGAGAGATGGTCTGTTTTCAATAAAATCCTTTCCTCTGGCAACCCTTATGCTGTGGTGCATGACACAAGAGTAAGTTTATCATACCCATTTGTGTGGAGCAGAGAGTTACAAGCTGTGAATATGTATGGCGACAATTATATTAATGTAACAATATACACTGCTCATAAAAATTAGGGGATATTTCAAAATGAAATGTTCCCTTATTTAATATCCCCAAATTTTTGTGAGCAGTGTATCTTAATTCAACTTTGTTTTAGTTTGCAAGCTTTATATTTATATCAAATGTTTATTTAAGTATTTATTTATTTAATTAGTCAATTTATTTATTAATATAGAGGTAAGAGTCTTGATTTAGGGCAAAACCGCTGCAGATCA
Organism: Parotocinclus maculicauda; assembly: GCA_034780255.1. Lineage (NCBI taxonomy): Eukaryota > Metazoa > Chordata > Actinopteri > Siluriformes > Loricariidae > Parotocinclus > Parotocinclus maculicauda. The sequence goes on from JAUZSU010022104.1 coordinate 4,483, forward strand.
GCAATGCTGGAGCGTTTTTGCCAAAATAATGCAGTACCTTGTCTGCTGCATCATCATATTTTCTAGTACAAATGTATGCATATATAAGTGCATTGGTTATCTCAGAGATTTCAGTAGGGGTGTTTTAGGACTGTGGTAGCCTAGTGGTTAAAGTACTGAACTATGGTCCAGAAGGTCCAGGGTTCAAATCACACTGTTGGATCCCTGTAGTTGTGTCAGCTGTCACTGAACTTGTGAAACTGAGGTACACAGAGAATTTGCCAATGCTGCTTGTCAATAAGTCATACGGGCACAGCTGTGCATAAAAATGTCTGTTAAACAACCAAAAAACAAATAAAAAATCACTAAACTTGGTGTTACTCTACTCCGGGTGAGTAACAGATTAACACTGAATTTATTGCATTAATATAACTTTTTATTTTAATTTATTAAAGATATTGACTATGAATTAATGCTTATGCTAGTTGCTAACACAACTGATGCCTTTGCCATTTTAAATGAATACCTTTGCTTTAGTGGCATTTTTGGTAGGTTCTACAAACATCGTCCATCAAGTCTTTTTTTTATTGACCTAGTTACTTTGACTATTTTATGTGCTTCTTTAAACCTCGAAAAACCTGATGAGGAATGGACTGACGAAATTATTTCACATTTTTTGTAATTCCCCTTCAACCATCATAGTTAATTTTTTTTAATTGTACACTTTCACATGCAGAACTTGGCTTGGTCTGTCACAGCTAAACACTGGTAGTTTTCTTCTTTTCCTCATTGATTAAAAGAGTTTCATGGCTGCCCTTACTGTGCTTTAGCATGATAGAGTGCCAGCAACACAAAGCTCTGCTTTCTTCAGCTTTGCTGCTTTCAACTTCACTGAAAAGTCAACTGAGGACAAACAGCATTATATAGCAGAGTGACGCTATGCCATCTCAGCTCCAATAAACTACTTCTGCTTCTCCTTTTTTTCAGAATTTTCTTGCTTTTGCTCTTCACATGGCTCAGGGAATTTAATGGTAATGTTTTCTTTGTGTGCAGTTTAAAATTTTTTGCTATGTAAGTGTTCTTTAATGCCTCAAAATAGTGGAGCAGAACTTCATTTAGTGTTACATCGCAGCTTCTCACAGCACAGCTTATCAATACATGTCAAACATATTTGTGGTTTTTAATCTGAATATGTATAATGTGATGTACATGTAGTACAATGTTTATTGCTTAAGTCTGTGACAGTTGTGCAAAAGGACCACCATAGAACCGATTATTTACTGTAGTTGGACAAAATACCCTGAACACGTTTTCATAACTGAAACCTAAGTAGAAAGTCATAAAATGTGTTCTGTTAAAGTACAAGGATTGTGTTCAGAATAATCACACTATTTACAGTGTTATGGGTCCTGGGTTGGTCTAGCGGGGACTCTGTCAAAAAGTACAGACTTATATATGGCCGCCTACTCGGTAGTACTCGCATTACTACCATATAATGCATTGTAGATAGACTTTTACTGTTCATATTTACATATTTGTTTATTTATTCACTCAGTGCAATAAGTAATAAAATCTTTTTTTTAATAAAGAATACAGGTATTACTCTATCTCTGTCCTCATAAATCCTCAAGTGTCCCTAAATAAATTGTTTGCCATGGAGAACTTGGCTGGCTTGCACTGACCTTAACTCCATTAAACACAAATAAAATTGTGGGCGTGCCAACAGTGAACCAGGGTTAAGCAAAATAATACGCCAGTCCTCACAGTTAAGTTCCAAGACCCTTCTGAACTTTTGCTTATATAACTGGAATAATGTAGCAGCAAAATAGACAGCCATGCAAGTGGCAAACAGTGGATATTAGAACTAGGCCTTCAGTTTGGGGCATTAAAATTAAAAATGAATATACAAATGAAAAATGAATAGAAATAATTTAAAATTGCCAGTGTGGATTTAACATAGCTAGTGATTTTTTCTTTGTAATTACATGTTCACTGAGATCAGTGCAAAGACTGCAAACATCTGGAATATAACTTCAAAATAGTAAGACTGAAAAAAAAACACACACACAATCCAAGTCTCAGTGCTCACTATTCCAGCACTAAGAACAGAAATAGCAAAACCTAACCCCAGCATCACATTAGAATAATAAAAAATTAAATTAAATTTTTTAATAATAAAAAAAAAACAACTAAATGACCCAAATTATTAATAGATTAATCCATGTTCTTGGAGCAAACAAACAAACTAACACTACAGCATCAGCGTGTGGCAAAGTTATTGTGCATTACTTCTATATACTTAAAGCTAAGAATAGTTTAGCGCTTAATTGTTGCTCTCTCAGACAAAGGTCAGGAGGCTTAAAGGTGATTCTCCTTCATATTTTATTGGTTTATTTTGTTATAAGATGTTTCTCTAAAAATTCTAAATCTTTAGAACAGAATGAGGAGCAAAAACTGAGGATATGCAGGATCTTAGGTTTTTCAGTTTACCTCTGATCCACCATGCATTACAACCTGCAGATAAATAGATGTTTTTGAGTTGCTTGAGTGATGGTTGAAAACAACAAATGTCGATTTATTAGTTTATTTATTTAAGCGGAAAATGTGAAAATGTACAGTAATGGGTAAAATCTGGATAATATTTACAATAGACTATTATTACTAAAACATTTTTGAGGACTTTGAATAGATACACATTACTTGAACTAATGCTCTATTTTGATTTAATGTGCTACCCCACTTGTTCTTGGTCAGAGTCACAGGTAGCGCTGTTGGATTATCCATAGATAAGGCATATAAACTTACTGAGCTCTTTATTAGCTGCATTTCTTGTTTCTACATTAATTGTCTATTTCATCAGTTCCGCTTATCGAATAGCACTTTATTCCTTCAAAAATTACAGACTGTAGTCCATCTATTTCTCTTCACAGTTTGTTAGTCCCCTTTATTTGATCTATCTAGTGGTCATTATGCAACATGTTATTACACCGTACTAGATGTACAGTCAAGGTCAATAGTTCTTCTGTTGTTGCACAGTTTGTGCTTGTCAGCCTTTAATACTTAATCATTACTAAAAGGATGCTGGTGATTGGGCATTTCTGGTAACAATAACAATGATGTGTTTAAAAACTCCAGCAGCACTGCTGTGTCTGATCCACCCACCACGATAACACATACTAACAAAAAAATCAACAAATGTAATGTAGTTCTAGGTTTACATTTTATACTTTGCATTATATACTGACTATATGCTGACTATGATATTAATATAATTACTGCCTAATACCAAAGTAAACATATCACCCAAAAATCAGAATTCAGCACCACATGCTGCTTACATTGTAAGTCTTCTGTTTTCTGGCCATAAAATGACTCTTATGAACTTTGTGAATTAATAAATTAATGCTAATGTAATTCTAATAGTTAATAGTTTTCCTTGTTCTGTTACCCTTGCCTGCTCATATGCAGTCAAGCAATGGATTTTTGTAAAGCTGTTTTGTAACAATGTCTAAGGTCAAAAGCACTACAAACATAGAATTTAAGTGCAAAGAAATAAGCTCAGTTGGAGAGACGGGGTATTCAAACTGGAAGAAGCTGTGACACTGCAGCTGTGTCACATATTGTAGTTAATTAAAACCTGCTGATGGAAGAATTTGACATTTTATTTTATAACTGGAATATCAGAATTAAATCTAGTAATGTTTATATGTTCATATCAAGAACACTTTGACCCTCTGTTATAGTTATCCCTTCACTGCTATCCATGGACCCTGTCTTTTCAATATGCTCCCTAGATAGATGTCTCACACGTGACACATTTACTGTGGCACAGGCCACAGAGACTGAGAGGCAGAGGTGAAAGTTTGTGTGTGAGACAGATTGAGAGAGAGGAGAGAGAGAGTATAAATCTGTAAAACCTCTAGGCCAGCCCAACCTCAAAACAGTTCAAGACAACCAAATGACACCTATGAGCGTAATTACCTCTGTAGAGTGAGCTGCAGTTCTATCTGGCCCAGTACAATGTATCTGAGTACCTTCTGTCGTTACCTGAGCTCAAATCTGAGCATGGTGATTGGAACAAAACAGGGTGTGAAAAATGCCTTAATGTTCATACAAAATATATAAACTATCCATGAAAGCTTTTCTCCGGTTCTTCTGCATTTCAACTGTCCATCAATTTAAGAAAGAAGAACGAGAGCAGCACAAAATACTAAATACATACAGTATTTACTGCATCTGCCACAGTCAGAGGGTCACCAAACACACACACACACACACACACACGCACACACACACACACCATAGTATAACTTTTCAGTAATGGTATTTTTGTATTTTTTTACGTTTTTTTCTTTGGTGTTTTCTTTCATTATATATTTATCACTTATTTATTATTTAATACATCATATAAGTAATTAACCATCAGGTCTAACTATTTTCCTGTCTCTTTGTCTCTCTCTCTTTCTCTCTCTCTCAATTAAATACAGGTCAAAGAGATCTATTGGCATGACCATTTCATTGGTTATGGTACAGTACTGTAATTTATTTATTGTCTTAGGATAAAAGTATCTTTAGGAAACAGGTTACAAAGTGTTTTCATCTTTTTCTGAAAAAAAAAACATAGTGCAGTAATGGAACCATCACTATCTCATGCAGCAGATGATGTGTCCAGGCTAACAGATTTTTATTGTGGACAAATGACTTAGTAGGCTGCTTACCTGACAACAGCAGCATTTACCCAACCATCTACCAGATGAAGTTTCTTTCTGTAGTAGTTATTTCTGCAAATAAAATGGCTTGTTGTGGTACATAAGTATGTGGACATTCCATTGTAAGTGGAGTTATTTTTTACATTTACACAAATAGAAACTTAAAAAGGGGTCTTTTTTACTGGAGTAAAATGTAAAACGTATAGGAGTTCTGTATTTTTTTTTTTACCACTGCGCATAATACTCTTCTATAGGAGAGTATTGTGGAATTAAAATTCAACTGTTACGCAATGGCATCAAAACAAGTAGTTACATGTTGAAAAATGATTAAATACACACAGGTCTGTATTTTACGTGTTGTTGTCAGTTCATCTTTTTGAAAGAACCACAGTAGGTACAGGGCTTTAGGTACACATACACGGTACAAGGTAAACAACCCTTTTAAAAATCATAGAATAGGCAATTATCAGCATTTAATGTAATTTACAGGGAGATATAGTGGTGTAGTCGCCTCACAGCTCCAGAGATCTGCTCTTCAGTCCCAACCTTGGGCTCTGCCTGTGCTTGTTTGTGACTTTGTCCTCCCAATGTCCACGTTAATTTCCTCTGGGTAATCCAGTTTTCTCAATGATTTCTTAGACATGCATTAGGTTAATTGGTTGCTTTTAATTGGCCCAGTGTGAATGTTTCTAACAAGTATCAAAGTAACCATGCCCCTGTCTTGAACAGCTGTTGATGCAGATGCAATGTTTCATAAACAACAATCCACTCCCTATAATTTGCTTAATGCATGTATTAAAATATTAAAATTGCACATTAGTTATTTTTTGGATTCGATTATCTGATCTTTTATCACGATGAGGGTAAGATCTTCTTGTTACAGCACCGGAAATGCTACAAGCCTTAATAAAATGTCTGTATAAATATTACTGAAAATTAACCAATTTATTAATTTATCTTAGTACACACTTTGTACTGGTGAAGGTCATAATGTGTCCACTGGGATCACTGGGAATACACTTTGGGCAGAATGGTACATCATGGGCCACATTAATTTCAACCTCCCTATCGCTTTACCTGGGATTGAACCCCCTTCTCGCTGTGAGGTGACAGTACTACTCAGCTACTCGTTGAGCCACCATGACAGGTGCATTAAAGGTCTTGGTTATTCTTATTATAATTCGACTATTAGTAGTAAAATTCCAAATAAAATTGTCATTATAAGAAAACCTTGACACATCTCTTTTTAGCACATTTACCTCTAAAAATTATTTTTCTTTTCCACATCCAAACTATAATCCCTGTTTCTGTGTTTGCTGGTTTTTAATTCAGTATGTGTGTCCGGATGTTGCTTTTATCCTCATGCCTTGCCTTGCCTCACTGGGAGTATGAAAAGGCTGGAAATGCTTTTGGCCGCTGTCCACCCCAACCACACACACACACACACACACACACACACACAAGCAAGTTTGTCTCTCTATCATTGTTGGGATCTTACACTGACAGGATCAATGTAAACAATTAATGATACACCTAACCCAACCCT
>JAUZSU010022115.1:0-10716 GCA_034780255.1 Parotocinclus maculicauda
ACAATAAAGGTTTAATAAACATTTAATATGTTACATAGCACGTCCCGTCTTCTAACATAGGGCATGTTTGTTTAATCAGACCAGCCGGTTATTAGGACCAAAACTATCTCGTCCCGATGTGGTCCCATTAACCGGAATCGACTGTACATGTTTCCGTTCGCTCGTGCATCACGCCGAGTCTGGTGGTACCGACGTTTCTTTCTGCTTTCTGCACCTGGACCTCATATGGGTTACGATTCGAGTCTGAAATCCCGGTCCCTTTTTTATCTGTGCTTCGGTCATGCATGCATACGTGATGTGGCAGTCTGGGGTTGTCATGACCACCTTGAGCACTTTCCTGAGCTTGTTTGAGCTCTGTTTCTTCTTATATCGCTCTTATAAAACCACTGTGAGTTTGAGTTTGATGCATCCTTTAAGAGCAGACCGTCCAGAATTGGTGCCTTTTTCTGTTTTCTGCAGCCCTCATGTAATCAAATCATCAAATAATGAGAAACGTTCCAGATCTGGACAGACAGGATGAGGCATTGCTTAAATGAGAATGAGAATGTTTGGATGTATGAATTCGGTCTAAGCCTTGAAATAAAAATAATGCTTGCTCTGACGTTACTGAGCGAGAGAGAGAGAGAGAGAGAGAGAGAGAGAGAGAGAGAGAGAGAAATACTCCCACACCTTTGCAACTGCTATATGCTGGCAAACTGTACTACGAGCATCTGCAGTGTCAGTTGGAAGCGAGGCTTAATCAGAATGGTTCCTCATATCCGAGGCTCTCTCACCACCATCCAAATGCATTTTTCGACCTGAGCATCCTTCCCGTTTTCATCTGATCAGAGGAAAGGGAAAGGGGAAGGGGAAGGGGACTCCAAAAAGCTGAACTTGATGGCTCCCGACAACTGATTCGCACCTTCTCTTTCCTCCTCCTCGCCTCTTTTGTCACCATGTTCGCCAGGATCTTCATCCCCAAGAAGCACCGGCAGCGTTTCGACGAAGCCGTGTCCCAGAGCCTCCTGAACAGGGTGTGCCGCAGCAAGAGCGTGAGCGAGCCGGGCCAGAGCCGACTGAGGCGCAGCCGGAGCCAGGAGCACCACTCGCGACCCCACGCCTCCAAACGGGCCAGCTCCGTCCCCAGAGAACCTGCCGAGGACCAGCAGAAGAAAAGCACGGCCTCCGCGCCCGCCGTTCCTCCCGCAGGTCCGAACCCGAGGTGCGTATCGTTCGTGTTTATACATCAAACCGTTCGAGTTTGGGAAATGCGTACTGGACTCAGAGCGCCGCACTTTTTTTGTTAAGCGTAAACAAGGAGGGTTCGAAAGAAAACATCTCCCCGCAGCCTGGGTAACGCTGGATTTGCGTCATGCGTAGGAGGGTGTGTGTGTGGGCGAGCGGCATCGCAGGCATATGCGCGATTCGGCACGATCTCTGTTTACTCTTAACGTCGCTAACGTGGTGTGTGTGTGTGTGTGTGTGTGTGTGTGTGTGTGTGGGTTACGGACCCGGTGTGCACCCAGGGTGCAAAGAACTGGGGATTCGAACCCAGGTCCTTATGAAGAGCCTGAGGAGCATAAATAGGTTGTTCATAAAGGTTGTTTTTTGGTCTTTTTAAAAACGCTGTAGCACGAGGTGACACTTTAGAGATGCCAGCTGACCGAACGCTTCTGTTTAGACGCTTCAAAGTGCCAGGACTATAAACGTAATTATATTAGCTGCTCGTTAAGCTCTCGTATGTATTATTCGCCGGATGAACAGTCTGTTCTCTTAGTAGATGTTCAGGACGGGAACCCAAAACTGACCCGACCGTGCCAGCTTGGCACAACCCTGAACCCGCGGTGCTTCACATTTATTCATAGGCAAAATCTTAAGATCAAAGGAAGGCTTAATCCTGGGATGCTCGTTAGTCCTCAACCTTAATGAATCCTTAAACGTCCCTGAGCCCGAGCTGAAGCCATGGCCTCGGTACGGCCGTCCGCAAAACGTTTTCTCGTCCTTGTTTACTTCACGTCTTTTTTTGAGGGGTTGCCACAGCAACCGGGCAGCCGCCGCGCTCTGCGATGTTGAAATGTCAAACGTTTTTGGCGACTCGGAGGCAAACCATGTGAAAACATCGTGCTCACGCTCCCCCAGCCGCCTCCGTTTTCTACTCATTAACGGCCTTATTGTCCAAAAATAGAACCTGGAGCTTCAGATTTGCAGGAATGTCGTTTCCATCATCACGCTTTTCCCTTTGTATTTCCTCTCTCCAGGACGATCCGGGTGTACAGAGGGAAGAAGAGTTTTGGGTTCACCCTCAGAGGCCATGCCCCGGTCTGGATCGACTCTGTCCTTCCAGGTAGGTTACGTACTGCGTCGTGGATCAAAATAGATCCACAGAGTGGTCAGGAAGCTCTTTGTGATCCTCCAGCTCTGTTATTGTGACGAGAAAACGGTAAATATAGGAAACAATGGTGTATGAAGTGGGTCATTGGGATACCAAGGCCAGATCACACTGTTTATGAGTCTGGATTGTGTGTGTGTGTGTGTGTGTGTGTGTGCAGGGCTGGAGAGTAGGAGGCGAGTGTGTGAGTGTGTGTATGACGATAGTCGCCCACTTCAGGCCTGGGCAGAACCTGCTTAACACTAAGTCAGCCGGTCTGCTTATGGAGGGGGTGTAGGCGTCCAATCTCGTGATCGATTAGAAACTCTCATCCCTCTCAAACGATCAGAGTGTTAGGGAAAGACGAAACTGATCATTCCTAACACACTAACTCACAACCATGAAATGATTCTCACCGCCATTACCACGAGTGAGCTAGATCAGAAAGATAATTACTGTCTTATACTAATCAGATCTAATCTGTCTAATCCATCAGGTGTAAAAACAGGAAGAATCATTATAATAATAGTAATAATAAAAGGGGGTGGGGAGCTGATAATTAAAATAATAATAGAAAAAATAGTGTAGATAGTGTAGGTATCATTATTAATAATAATAATAATAATAATAATAATAATAATAATGTGTAACTAGCAGTAATAATAATATTAATAATTTTATAAAATAATAATAATAATATTAATAATAATAATAGTGTAAGTAGCAGTAATAATAGTAATAAAAAATTATATTATACAGTAATATTAATAGTAGTTTAAGTAGCTGTAATAATAATAATAACAATAATAAATATTATCAGGAATAGTAGTAATAATAATCATAATCAGTAATAATCATAACAGTGTAAGTAGCCGTAATAATAAAAAATAATAACAACATTAATGAAATTCTAGTAATAATTATAATAATAATAATAATAAAAATATTAGTCAGTAGTCAGTGGGACACAGTGGGTGGCGCTCTTGCGTCACAGCTCCAGAGACCCAAGTTCATGCCTGTGTAGATTTAGCATGTTCTCCACATGTTGTTTTCCCCAACGTTCTAAAGACGAGCGTTAGATGAACTGTAAAGTGTGTGAGTGTGTGAGTGTGTGAGTGTGTGAGTGAACGGGCGCCCTGCCATGGACCGGCACTGTAACTAGGTAAATACAAACAAACTAGGTGCTTAATTTGTGCTGTGAAAGCTCTGTTATTGATCTGTGATCCTGTTGCAGATAGTCCAGCGGAGGAGTACGGTCTGAAACCAGGAGACCGCATTCTGCTTCTCAACGGACTGGATATGAGGTGAGCTTCTCGCTTCTCGCTTCTCCTTTTTGAAAATTATTCCTAAATCTGACCGAAAAGTGTTGTAATATTATAACATTTGTGTGTGTGTGTGTGTGTGTTTAGGAGCTGCTCCCATGAGAAGGTGGTTTCGATGCTGCAGGGCAGCGGGGCCAATCCCACCCTGGTGGTCGAGGAGGGACCCGTGCTGTGCTCCTCTTCGGACTCTGAACCCGAGGAGACTCCAGCACAGCCCCGTCCGGCCGCCCTCAGCTCTCTGCAGTGGGTAGCGGAGATCCTGCCGCCCAGCATCCGGGTGCACGGTCGCACCTTCAGCCAGCAGCTGGAGCACCTTCTGACGCTGCAGGAGAGATACACCATCTGCAAAGCTCTGGAGGCCTTCTTCCAGCACAGGTAAGAGCCCAAGAGCCGGTTCGTTACCGCTCAGAGCTCCAGCACACTTTGTTCCTGAGTCCTGGAACACATCCTCATTTCTCGCCGTTGATGCCGCTGTTACAAAAATAGCTTTAGGCACAAATAGACGTGCCCAACATAGCGCGTGGGTTCCGTTAGATCTTCTTCTTGCCACCTGCAGCAGCGCTCTACCATGCCTGAGCTCAAACGCCTTATTTCTCCGTCTGGCATCCAGGAACGTGGACACACTCATTGTGGACGTGTACCCGGTGCTGGACACTCCCGCCAAACAGCTGATCTGGCAGTTCATCTATCAGCTTCTGACCTGTGAGGAGCAGGAACGATGTAAGAGCAAGATCTCACGCTTCCTGGGCTTCAAAGGAACAGGTTTGGAGATATCTAACGTTCACGCTGACGTCAAATAACCCAAAAAACCCAAAAAGAGACTCAGAAAGACTCACCCTCCTCAATCAGTCTAGATGTTATATGTAACAATGAAAGTAATGCTGTAGAAAAGAATAAATAAAATAAATATAATAAAATAGAAAATATAGTAAGTACAATTCAAAATATAATAAATACAATATGGAAAGTATTCCAATTCAGATTGGAACATTATAGAGAATATAATAAATTAGAAAATATAATAAAATAGAATATAATAACACAGAAATATAATAAAACAAAATAGAAAAAGCAATAAATAAAACAGAGAAAAAGAGAGAATATAAAAAATCGAGCATATAATAAATGGTTAAAATACAGTAAAATAGAATAGAGAATAAAATAAATAAAATACATTATAATAAATGTACTGAAGTAGAATATAACAAATGTAATGTAATAAATACAATAGATCATAAACATTCTAAAAGAAAGAATATAATATAGAGTTGAATAAAAATAAATAGTAAAAAACAGACAATAATAAAAATAGTAATAAAATAAAGAATATAAATAAAGAGTTGAATGTAAATAAATAAAAAAAACCTGACAAAATAATAAAAAATAAAAAATATTATAAATAGAGTTTATTAAAAATAAATAGTAAAAAACTGACAAAATAATAAAAAAAAATAAAATAAAGAATATAAGAAATAAATAGTTGAATGAAAATAAATAGTAAAAAACAGACAAAATAATAATAAAATTAAGAATATACGAAATAAAGAGTTAAATGAGAATAAATAGTAAAAAACAGACAAAATAAAATAAAGAATATAAGAAATAAAGAGTTAAATGAGAATAAATAGTAAAGTGCAGACAAAATAATAAAAATAATAAAATTAAGAGTATAATAAAGAGCTGAATGGAAAAAAATATTAAAAAACAGACAAAATAATAAAAAATAATAAATAAAATAAAGAATATAATAAATAAGTTGAATGAAAACAAATAGTAAAGAAAACAGACAAAATAATATATAAAATAAAGTATATAAGAGTTGAATGAAAATAAATAGTAAAGTGCAGACAAAATAATACAATTAGGAATATAATAAAGAGCTGAATAAAAATAAACATATAAAAAACAGACAAAATAATAAGAATAAAGAAAGTAATAATGTAAGATCTAGAATAGAATGAAACCGAGTCTCTGGGTGAAATGTAGATATATAGAAATGCAGTCCTCTAGCTGGTTACAGTTTGTGTTGTGTTGCGTTTGTGTACGTCCCTTTTTGTGTTGTGTACGCATGTCAGATTCTGAGCTGGGAACGGAGAATCACAGAAGGAGCAGCTCTATGAGGGTGACTGGAACATCTCACCGGAACAGCCTGAGAGAGAGGAGCTCAGACGACTGCATCATCGGTACTCATTTAGGAATGGGTAGGTTCTGACGCTGTGACTCATCAGTATGGAGGTTGGAGTATAGCTGAGGTTCTTCCACCCCCATTTGTGCATCCTCTGCTTTAGGAACATCTGCTCTTATGGAGCCTTAAACAGCTAGCCCCGCGAGGCCGGGTGTTTACGGGTTCGATAAGACCGCCGCTTGTTGCCGTGTCTGTTTTAGTCTCAGGGTGCGGGTGGGGGGTTGGAGGGGGAGGGTGTCGGCTTTGCTGTATGCTGGACAGTGCTCTTTCTCCTCAGGGACTTTCACTGAGCCCACAACCCCAGGAGAAAGACAATGTGGGGATGGGACCTCCTTCCCGGAGTCCCCCGATTTGAACCATGTGGGTAACCCCTTCAGCACTTTCCTTACACTTCACAATGCTTTTACTCAGTCATGCCATTCTCATTTAACCACACCGAAACCTGTAGATGTCAGGAGTGTACACCGAGCTGGAGGGCGCGTACACGATGAAGACCAGCAAGCCTCCGCAGACTGGGAATGAGGGCATGGGCAATGCCGAGAGCCATGCGCTCAATCTGTCCTTCACTCACGCTAACAAAGGTACACTCATTACAGCGTCCGGCCCCGCCCGCTATGACGCCAGAGTGTTTGTGTTTGTGACGAGGTAACGTTTGGATACGTGGTGCGTCCCAGGGCGGATCCCTAACCCGGACCGTCTCTTATTGCCTGCAGGAAATCGGAAATCGGGGCTGTCCCTGTCCTGGAAGGAGCCCTGCTCCACCACGCAGTTCGACCACTACCAACAGAGCGTACCCTCTCCAGGAAGCATGGACTCCAACCCCTATATCAGCCTGGACAGCCCACCCGGATCCCCTCAGCACCTGGGCGAGCCCCAAAGTCCCCGGCGCAGGAAGCTCTTCACTTTCTCCAGACCCCCCCGCAGCCGGGACACGGACAAATTCCTGGATGCCCTGAGCGAGCAGCTGGGACATCGCGTCACCATCGTGGACAATTTCACGGGAGGAGAAAACGACTACGAGGAGGTAAAACCGAGCAAAGTGGGAGTAAATCACGGGTAAAAGGTGTTAAAAAGAAAATCGAATCAAATCGAATTCAGTACGATATTTAAAATATAATAAATAAAGTAGAGTCTAATGAAGTAGAAAAAGTTATTAAATGAATATAATGAATAACAGAGAAAATATAATGAAATAAGTATAATCATATAAAGAATGTAAGAAAAATTAATGTCATAAAAAATTTAAGAAAATGGAAAATTTATTAAAAAATAGCAAAGTAGAAAATAAAACAACACAACATAAAAAATGGATACAATAAAGAATAAAATTACGCAAATACAATATAATTAAACTGAACATAATGTGGATAATTTAACAAAAATCTGAATGTAATGCAGTAGAAAAGTTAACTAAATGAATATGATAAATACCATATAATCAAATTAAAAAGTGAATAAAATTGAGAATATAATAAATAAAATAAATAAATATAATAAAATGTAGAATATAATGAAAAATAAAATATAATAAATAAAATAAATAAATATAATAATATAGATAATATAATAAATAAAAAGGAGAATATAATTAAATAAACAATATAATACATAAAATAAATAAATAGGTAATATAATAAATAAAATAGAGAATATAATGAAATATAGAATATAATAAAATAGAAAATATAATGAAATACAATATATAATAAATTATATAAATAAATATAATAAAATAGATAATATAATGAAATACAAAATATAATAAATAATATAAATAAATATAATAAAATAGATAATATAATAAATAAAATGGAGAATTTAATGAAATACAGAATATAATAAGTAATATAAATAAATATAATAAAAGAAAGAATATAATAAATAAAATGGAGAAAATAATAAAATACAGAATATAATAAATAATATAAATAAATATAATAAAATAGATAATATAATAATTAAAATGGAGAATATAATTTATTTTTTTTATTTTTTTTTTTCAGATGAGTTTCCAGGATGACCAGGAGCAGGCGCTATCCCGCCGGGTGAGCAGCGCCAGCAGTGAGGACCACAGCAGCGAGGACTCGAGCTCGCTGTCCTACTCGTCCGAATCGGAGCACATCCCGCCCCCTCCGCAGAGCCCCCCGCCCCCGCCCCCTCCGGTCCAGTTCACCGACGCCCCGTCTCCGATCTGCCTCACCCCGCAGCACTTGCCTCAACCACCTCCCGCCTTCCAGAACCACCCCATCATCCCGCCTCCGCCGCCCCCTCCCCGCTTCATGCTCGCCAACCGCCCCCCCATGCACCGGGTGCTACCTACGCGCCACGAATCGAGGTTCCGCCTCGCCCAGCCCACAAGTTTCTCCTCTCTTCCCATCGTGCAGACAGGCGCACAGCTTCACCAACCCAAAGCCCATCCCATCCTGCACTCGTCCCCTCATACGTCCCCGCAGCCACCTCACGTCTCCCCTCACGCCCCCCTCAGGCACCGCCCTCCGACCATCTACAAACAGAGCTCAGCCATCCAGCTCAAAACACAGACAGATTCGCCCAGTCATAAGACCTTTGAGTCCATGCACAAGAGCTTCGACTCCACCCTCAAGAGCTTTGAATCCACCCATAAGAGCTTCGACCACACCCACAAGAGCTTCGACTCCACCCACAAGAGCTTCGACTCCACCCACAAGAGTTTTGACCCCACCCATAAGACAATTGACCCCGTCCAGAAGAGCTTCGACTCCACTCATAAGAGCTTCGAGTCCGTCCGTAAGACCTACGAAGTTGCCGCCTCGAACATCCCACCTCCGCCCCCGCCTCCGCCGCCTCCACCCTGCGAACCCCCACCCCTGCCCAAATCCAGCCCTCAGGCCTCGGATACCAACCACATGAGTGTGAAGAGGCTCCGCTGGGAGCAGGTGGAGAACTCGGAGGGCACCATATGGGGGCAGGTTAGTACGAATTATTCTCATGTTACCCTGGCACTATTCCAGTAACTCAGATGTAGATCTCGGGGGATAGGCCCATTGGCATCGACGCCCCACGACCGTCTGTTTGTGTGTCTGCCTTCAGCTAGGAGACGACCCTGATTACGGTAAACTGAGCGACATGGTGAAATATCTCAATCTGGAGCTACACTTTGGCACGCCGTCAGGATCCAGTAAGTCCGCCCTTTGATCGTTTTTAGCGCCGCCACGCCACGCCACAGCATTTCATTTGTGTTCGTGAAATACGCATCTCATTTTGTGTTTGTGCCCTTGCAGCTCCGCGGAACGTTTTCAGTCCCGACGTGCCCATAATGCTCATCGTCTCTCTGTGTTCTCATAACACTCCATGCATTGCTTCCACAGCTGGTGCCAGGAGAACCGATCCTTACAAACGTAATACATATGTCAGTTTCCCTTCCAGAGCCTGCCGTTCTCCCCGAGAGCTTTAAAAAGAAAGACGTGGTCGAGATTCTTTCTCACAAAAAGGCCTACAACGCCTGTAAGTATGGAGTGTCGTGTGAAACCTTGTGCCCGTGCCCCTTCGTTTCAGTCGGTACCCCTCAGTGGAGCTGCAGATGGCTGATTTGCCTAATACAGCAGGGTGCAAAAGTCTTAGGACACGTCTAAATTAGATATTCTATTGTTGTAGTAACGGTTTTATGACCGTATTGAACCAGAAAAGGCTGTTTTCATGTTTGCAGCATTTTAAAAGATCTAGACCCGGTATGTTTTTTTTATTCGAATCGAATCGAGTGTGTAGGCGAGAGAAGTCCCGACCTTCCCGTAATATCATGTCTCACTTTAAATAGCAGCTCTACACCCTGTTGCTTAGTTTGAGCCCCGGAGATGTTTTTGGCGACTAAAAGCTCTCCTGGCTGCTCCCTCCAGCCATCCTGATAGCCCACCTAAAGCTGTCCCCGGCAGAGTTACGGCAGGTCCTCATGACCATGAGCACAGAGCGCCTGGAGCCGTCGCACATCAAACAACTGCTGCTCTACGCTCCCGACGACGACGAGGTCAAACAGTTCCAGCAGTACAACCAGGACCCGGCAAAGCTCAGCGAACCCGACAAGTTTGTTCTTCAGGTGATCATAGCTGCAATCCGAAAGTAAAAATACTTACGCTTCTGCGACCTAACATGCTGCCCGTGTGTGTGTGTGTGTGTGTCCAGATGCTGCTAGTGCCAGAGTACAAAACCAGATTGCGGAGCCTACTTTTTAAGACCACCCTGCAGGAGAAAACGGAAGAAATGCGACTGGGTTACGAGTGCATCTACAAAGCCTCTGTAGAGCTGAGATCCAGCAAGAAGCTGGCCAAGATCCTCGAAGTAAAACACTTTATATGGGCTAATATATATAAACTTTTGTATAGTGCATGTAATAATGAATGATATTTGGTTCCAGTTTGTGTTGGCGATGGGGAATTACCTTAATAACGGCCAGCCCAGAACAAACAAGCCCACAGGCTTTAAAATCAACTTCCTAACTGAGGTACGGTCGCTTTAATAAATACGAACCCTCATTTCAGATGTGTTTGTTTATCTCTGACGAACACCAACCTCTCTTTTTTTTCCACAGCTCAGTACGACAAAAACAGTCGACGGGAAGTCGACGTTCCTCCATATTTTAGCCAAATCGCTATGCCAACACTTTCCGGAACTCCTGAACTTTGCAGGAGAGCTTATAACAGTGCCACTGGCGGCCAAAGGTTAGCAGATATGTACAATATTATAGAAATGTAATACAGTCGATTCTGGTTAATGGGACCACATCGGGACGCGATTGTTTTGATCCTTATATCCGGCTGGTCCGATTAAACAAACATGCCCTATGTTAGAAGACGGGACGTGCTATGTAACATATTAAATGTTTATTAAAC
>JAUZSU010022126.1:0-10716 GCA_034780255.1 Parotocinclus maculicauda
TTAATCGGACCAGCCGGTTATTAGGACCAAAACGATCACGTCCCGATGTGGTCCCATTAACCGGAATCGACTGTATAATATAATATTGTAAAGCTGCTTTGAGACAATGCTCTATTGCAAAAAGTGCTTTATAAATAAATTTGACTTGGACTTTGCTGCTGTATAGGTCCCTGCCCCAGGGAACCCCAAACTGGATTGTGCAGGTTATGGAATATGAATATGAATTAATTTCGCTTTCTGGCATAGGGGGATCTACCTGCTGCACCACTGTGCCATCTGGTTACAAAACACTGCCCATCTTCAATTAGTGTTAAGCTACACTGCTCCAAATAATTAAGGGGTATTTCATTTTTGTCAGCAGTATATTTTCAACTTTTTGATATATTTTAAATTTTTTTACTCTTAATATGTCATTTAATAATGAATCTGCATTTTATATTTAATGTATAATTTATGTAATATTTCAGTCAGTTATTTCTTATTAGACATAAATAAAGAATGAAGGTCATTTTACAATAAGCTCAGTGACATGAAGATGAAATTTGAGATGATGCCCAAAAAATGAGCCAAATGGCTTAAATGTTTAAGTTCTAGCTGCCCTGAGCAATCTAGTAAAAGCCTCTCCACATTTTGCTTTCCTCAAAATTTTTTAGTCATCATCGTCGTCGTCGTCGTCGTCGTCATCGTCGTCGTCGTCGTCATCATCATCATCGTCATCATCATCATCGTCGTCATCATCGTCGTCATCATCATCGTCATCTTCATCATCATCATCATCTTCAGTGTTGATCTTTCCAGAAAGCACATTCTCTATCCAGTACTCCAGTTCCTCAGCGGAGGGCAAATCCTCATCATCGTCCATCTCCAGCCACACACTGTCCGCCTGCCAATGGTTCAGTCATAAGTCAACCAATTTAAACCTCCAGTATCAAGCATAAACCAGTTACAGAACCTTTTGTGGCACAGACATTAAAGCCTATTAAGCACTGCTGAGACTTGAACACTTCTGGCTTCTGGCCTGGTTGGGAACTGCACAGACACAAGTGGCTGGATCTGAGGGAGGTACGGTCAGATCATGGTGCTCACAGTTATAGTGGATGGACACTGAGCGTAGCCTATCCTTTAGCGGTTTACACTTTATTTTGCCAGAGAATCCATGTCTTTTAAGAAACATTAATTTACAACTATCTCCATCCTCAATTCTGCCTGCTAGCGTGACACCAATTAGGATGCGCTCTTTGTGAGAGATTTAATTTTTGCCAGATTCCCACCGGAAAAAGATCCAGCACCTCTCATATTTGGAGCACATGCGTTCTGAAAACTAATTATCTGGATCAAGTACTTCTGCCTTTTTATATATTATATAAAATGACAATTAGCAATGTTGTAATATTGTTAACAGGAGTGCTAGATGAGGTTTGAAAAATTTGAAAAAAGAACAGCTGATAGTCAGATAGTTAGGTAAGTAAGTCTTTTTTTGTTTTATTTTGAAGGCTACTGTATTAGGTGGTGCATTTAGAGCGCTGTTGTATCTATATGTTTTGGGACCTTTTCACTCCTTGCCCACTTGCCAGATTTTCCTTTAAGCCCAGTGGTCATGCCCCAATGTTTTTTACTTACATCTGTGACGTTAACCACACCAATCTGAGGCCTGAAGAGGTCGACCTTAAACGTCTTCTCCCAGTATGGAATTAACTGAGAAAACAAAACAGTTTAACAGAAAATGTCTCAGAATACATATCAGTCACAATATTTTTGAGTAAATAAGAGATGAAGGCACTGACCAAAGGAAAGTCATCAGGATCTATCCAGACAATGCTCAGATTCGGGTTCTGCGTATTATCTCTGGCAACTTCCTTCAGAATCTCCAAGAACTCAAAACCATCTGAAGAGAGCATCCAAGAGGCACATTTTGTTTAATGTGTTCACCAAAGCTGCATCTCTGAAACCCTGAGCTATGATTTGAAATGCTGTACCTGGGTCCTCCTCTTCTGCAAAGGCAACAATGTGGATCCCTTTCAGGTCATCTTCCTGGAATAGATT
This sequence comes from Parotocinclus maculicauda, assembly GCA_034780255.1. Classification (NCBI taxonomy): domain Eukaryota; kingdom Metazoa; phylum Chordata; class Actinopteri; order Siluriformes; family Loricariidae; genus Parotocinclus; species Parotocinclus maculicauda. Next base: position 2,044 of record JAUZSU010022126.1, read on the forward strand.
TAAAAAAGATGATACATTTTAGTAGAAAAATAAAATGAGTGTGGGTTTGTAGTTACATGGCTTATTTAAAGTGCTTTTTATACCTCATTACATGGAGTGTTTGAGAGTGATGAGTTCATGTATTTACGATGACAAGATGTTAATATTTACATTTTACACAAATATGTGTAAAGGAATTACTGTTTAATAAAAATGTAATGTGTGAGTACCCCTGGTTTGTGTCACATGACACACAGACCCAGCACTGCCAATGGGGAACGATGAGACTCTGAAGAATCCGGCAATCCTGAACATGTAAGGTGCTTGGATATCCTGATGCTCATGAGGACCTGACCTTTCTAAAACCAGAGTAGCTATTTCTGCATTCTATCACTGAGCCTCACTGGTTCCCAACTCGACCTGTAAGAACCAGGAAGGGTCAGGTCCCTATCATAACCAGTAAGAGTAAATTGCCTTGTAATGAGTCCAGTACCCATAAAGACCAGAAAGGGAAGATATCTGTAATGACCAGGAAGGATCAGGTGCTTATAATTACAATGAAGTGACATGTGCCCATAAAGACCTGGCAGGGTCAGATGCCTGTAATGGCCTGGTAGGACAAGGCACCTATAATGACCAGTAAGAGTAAACTGTCCTGTAATTAGAGAAAGTGTCATGTGTGTGTAATGTCTAGTAAAGGGTCAGCACATGTAATGACCAGGAAGGGTCAGATGTCTGTAATTACTAGGGAATAGTTTGATGTCTGTTTAGGCCAAGAAAGGTCTGGAGGTCCGTGCCTGAATGACCAGGTAGGGTCAGCCCTACATAATGTCCAGGAGGGGCCAAATACCAAATTACCATGACAGATCAGGTGCCTGTAATAATTGTCAGGGTGCTGTAGAGCCATAAATCCAGGTTTCACTCCACTAGATATTCCTAAGCCCTTGGGATGGGGCCTGACTCACCCAAGTTTCAAACATGTCCTCTGCTCTCAGTTTTCTTAGCGTTGGTCTGAAACACAGATCAGGAAATTAATTAATTTGTTTTCCAAGAGTCAAAGGCACCAAACGAGCAGTTGTATCTCCCTGCATTAATCTATCCATACATCATATATCCATTCATCATTCTGGTTCAAGACATCGCAGTGGAGTTACCTCCTGTGCTCCTTGATAAAATTCACAAGCTCTTCCTCAGTATGAGGCTTGTCTGGAATGGTGACTGGTTCCTCCATGAAGGGTTCGTAGAAGTCTACTTCGTTCATCTTGAGAGTCAGCTCTTTAGCTACCTGAAACGTGATCCAGCAAAACAGTCAGTACATCAAAGAAGCAATATGATCTAAAATAAAGTATGTCTTATCTCTGTAGTACCTCTGACCTCAACCCTCTGCCCTTAGCTATAAAGCTTAAGCCTGGGATATTGAACTGTCAGGGTACCACCTGAGTATCTTTCTTAAATGCTTTCTTATATGTGCTATAAATAATATGTATGCTTCCTCCCTGGTGTGCTTGTTCCACAACAGGCACAGCCCCCATAACACAGACAGACACGACCCAGAATGTGATCCAATCTGATCTTCAGTCATACAGTACATACTATATAGTCTAAGGTTTTTGGACACCCAAAAAATTACATCCAAAGCATGATCATTAGTATAGAGTTTGCCCCGTCATGCTACAACAGGCTTTGTTCTCTAAAATTGGCTTTCCTCTAGGTTTTGGAAGATGATGCAAGGTGAGCTACCAATGTTAGACAATAAATACTTATCAGTATTTAGAAGGGGTGTCCATAGACTTTTTACTATACAGTTGATCCATGGGATATTAACCAGAGGGGCCACATTGAGAGAGCACTTGTCCTCAATGCTGAGCCGCTCTGGTCCATTGTACTTGTTCTTTGAAGGAATCCCTTATAACTTCGAGGGACCCCTCAGGGCTCTGTGAAAGTGCAAAGGTGCCCCTGTCTGACACCAAAAAATGGACTGAATCCAATCAGCTTTCTGGCTTTTATACAGCTTCATGTATATAGTATTGTTACACTACTCACACCTCAAAATGAAATATCCCATAATCAAATGTTCACTCATTTTTGTGAGCAGTGTATGATATGACCAATTACTGTATATTATACAATGAAACAGAAACAGAGCTGGCAGAAGAAGCGGTATCATTCATTGTTAAATAGATCGTCAGTGCACACTCACAGATTTATCAAAGGTGGCAAAAAACCTGATGAATGGCTGGAACTGCTCAGCTGCTTCATGGAAATCCAAGAAATCTGATAAGAGAAGAGAAGGGAACTTGTTTAAAACACACTTCACAAACAGTTCAGACAAAAAAAAATTCTCACATATTAGTCAGTTAGCAGATCTCCATCCTGCTTGTTAGTATTCTATTAGTATGTGCACTCATGAACACTTTAGAAACAACAGTCAACAGCACTTTAGAAACAACAATTGACCTATTCCATGTCTTTGGAATTGTGGGAGGAAACCAATGTGAAACCTGTGGAAAATATGCAAACTTCACACAGCCAACAGCACCAGAAAAATAACCGAATGTATGAAAAAACGAAAACTAATACTAAAACCAACGAAACCTAAACTAAAACTAAGCATTAAAAAAATAATAATAACTAATAAAAACTAGCAAACCCAACCTAAAAACTAAATAAAACTAACTGAATTTGAGAAAAAAAGTGAAAACTAAACTATAATGAAAAATCCAAAACTATTATAACCTTGACACAAATACAAGTGCATTTACGTACGTTGTGAGTCCTGGTTTTTGAAGTAGCCGATGAGCCTGACGTCCTCCTCCATACGGTCGAAAGCCTGCAGCTCCAGAGCATTATCGATAACTTCAACTGGATCCTCCAGTAACTGCATTGATGTTAGAGTGCTGCTGTACATTTTATTCACATAACACACACTGGTGAACATGCTACATTAAAATACACCATGCACTAAAGGGAACCTTACATCCAGCAGAAACTCAACGAGGGTATCTGCTGAGAGCATTCCATCATACTCAATCACACGGTCATCCTTAAAAACATATATGCTTCCTTCTTCTTGTAGACCTAAAAATATGTCCAAATAGCTAATATTAGATACAAAACAATTGTCTGTTTTTCTGGTTCAGTAGTCACATTCAAATAAAAATTATGACCGGTTATAGAACACCAAGTTCATATGATAAGATGCAGAGTCTCACCTAGTTTTTTAGCAATTTTAGCATCCTTGTCAGAGTCAACCATTCCAAACCCAATGTCCTTCTCTTGTAAGACCTGAGCTGCCACCTGCAAATACATACCAGAGATTTAGCCATTTAGAAATAATCTTAGTGAATAAATCTACAAGATTCATAAAAGGGTTCACTTTGGTTTAACCATTGCTGGCTCTTCAACAGAGACTCATAGCCAGCCCTTTGAATTGTAGGTGAGATGTCTAGAGTTTTCTCTGGGGGTATGTAGTGGGATAACTTGGCTTCTTCTTAATGAGTTGCTCCTTAGTCTCAAACGATTATTTGGTTAAGATCTCTAATCCTACAATTTTATTAGATTTCATCTTCAATCTGATCAGGGCAGGTCCTTGGGAAGAATTCCTAACTCGAGAAAGAGAGGGCTGATGCCAGTCCATCACAGAACTGGGTAGAGGTTATTGTTCTGGTGCCAGGGATGATCCCCAGAGACAGCCAATCATGTCTGCATGTGACACCCAACCTGGACAAAAGGCACCGCTTGGACTTGTAATTATTTATGTACATTTATTTATTCAGTTAATTAATTATTTAAATTCTCAATTAACATCTAAGCAACCCAATGAGGATGGGTCCTCTTTTGAGTCTTGGTCCTCCCAGGGTTTTTTCCTTATTACATTTATAGAGTTTTTTCCTTTCCGCTGTCACCCTAGGCTTGGTCAATTTGAGATTGTAAAATTGTAACCTGCTCTATCAATGTTGTATTGTTTTTAGAATACTAAAACAAAATGAGCCAGTCAGTCATACATTTACATTTGCAGAATTTAGTAGACGCCCTTATCCAGTGCGACTTACAACTCATACAATCTTACAATCCAAGCAATTGTGGGTTAAGGGCCTTGCTCAAGGGCCCAACTGTGGCAACTTTGCAGAGGTGGGATTTGAACCCTGGACCTTCTGGTCCAGAAGCCAGTACCTTAACCGCTAGGCTAAAACAGGCCCACAGTCATTTGCATTTAAATAAAATTCTCATGAAATCTTCTGAGAAATACTATTTCAAAAAAATAAATTGTATTTTGTTGTATTTATTGTATATTTAAAACTGACCCAAAAAAGACCTGCCACCCTGTTCAAATTGTCTAACTTGCACCTCAAAACTACAAAAAAGATCAAGCTCAATAATGAGAGTCCTATGAGCGTTTATTAAAATTGCACAGTTTAGCTATATACATTTTTACTGCAGTTTATGAGACTGTTCACAAAAGTCCTACTGAATGGCCATGCCACTTAACTACTGTACATGATTATAAACTCCAGTTTATTATTGCATGCTTACTAACTATATTAAAACCAAGATGAGACAGTGCCTTAAATTGAATGTGTTACACAGGCTTTATGTTGTACTTTGATTACATATGATTCAAGCACACACTGGGAACTCAAGGAGCATTCTGCCATGAAGCTCTGTCAGAAACACATTTCAATAATCTGATCCAAAAATGTTTTATAGCCCAAAGGCAAGTCTGCTGAAGAGCAATGCAAACGGAATGACAGCTTCTAACAGGACCACTGTAACTCACTCAGAGTGAGCTTGATATGGTTCAATGGAGGGAAACATAAATGAGTCACTATCATTTACTGAATATAAGAGGATCAAGTGCAAAGTGTTTTGGATTGAGGTGTCTGTGGGCTGTTATTAAAATCCACTTGTAATAACACAACCCAGTAATGGGGATGCATGAGGCATAGGCAGATTTTTAAGGTATAATAAAAGGGGCACAGGCAAAAAATACATAGTACTCAGCACAATGGAACGATGCATATGATGTAGCAATTAGAGGGTAAAGAGAAGTAAGTAAAGAGTAAAGTAAAAACGTTACATTAATGTTTAAAAAAACATTTTGAATGAATGAAAAGAATGTGCTGTGTCTGTATTATCGTATAGTGTATCAGTATTAGGCCTTTTGAAACTTTAGTTGACAATTAGTTATCATATATATAATTGACATTAATAATTCAATTGTCTGTTCATTTAATAGAACTAATGATGTACAGGCCTAAAGTAACTGAACAGCCATCTTACTTACCAGCCATGTTTGATTAGCAGTTAATAATGAATACTGTCAAAGTGAAACAGTGCATATGCTTGCAGTTGTTTAACCCCCTGCTTCCTTTGGCCATAGTTGCTCAGAGCAGACTATTATCTTTCCTCAACGGGGTATCAGTCCATTTAAAGGCTTGATAAATGTTGGCGTTGTAGCACCAGGGTATATCCAGCCTTCCCCTGTATGGTCTTCAGCCCCATTAGACACAGGCTGCCATGCCACCCATGCACATGGCAAATGTTTATGTTGAGTTTATTCAGATGTGCCTTAAAATGTTTCATTAGCATAAGCAAAAATCTGTTCACTTCAGTCAGGCCTAGGTCTTTTATCATCATCAGCCATTCTTTCTTCTCTCTCTCTCTCTCTCTCTCTCTTCTCTTTCTATCTTTTTTCTCCCTTTCTTATCTCTCTGTGTCTCTTCTCTCTCTCTCTCTCTCACACACACTTTTGCCCTAAAGCACAGCACACATCAACAGCTTACCCTTTAGAGCAGAATTCATCACTGCAGCCAAAAAAATCTCTCATCTATGAAATAATCCTCTAAGCCGATTCAACAGGCACAGTAACGCCGAACCCAAGCAGGCAGAGATGAACCAGCAGCAAACTCAGCATGGCGTCACCTCTTAGTAAAAGTGTCACTCAACACCCACACAGCTGTATGTTCTCATCAGTCCGGCCCCATTTATTTCATTAGGCTAATGATCAGATGCATGCAGACCCCCATGCAGAAAAGGAAGGACTGACACCTATGAAAGAGGATTATACTCTTGCACCATCTGTGACTGTACATATTAGCTCTCAGTACAACAGAGCATATGAGAACAGTGCTACCTAAACTGTCAATTGAATTGATTGTGTATGTTTGTAGTGCATGTTTGGACCTAAGTGTAGCTATTAAAAACATTTTTTACGAAGCTAGTTATAATCTAACTGGCAGCACAATGTGCAAGGTGCAACTGTTGACTAGGCACCGGTCCATCGGAAGGCGCACACACACACACACACACACACACACACACACATATATGAGATTATATAATGTTTTAAACAATTCAGTTATACAGGTGTTTCAACTTAAATGCTTGGTTGGTATGATTTAACTTCATATTGGCTATTGGTATGTTCCATTATTTTCAGGAGTAGGGTGAAAACCTGGGTTCATGATTAAATGAATTGATCAATCAACCAATCAATCAATATTAATCATTACTTCACGTGTGCGTGCAGGTGAGTGAAAATCTTATGTGCATGGACCTTCACAGTTTATATGTAAATAAATAAAAACTCATTAATTTGAATCATTATATTTCATTGTAAAGTTTAATGTGATGTTAGAGACAACTAACAAATGCTAAAAAAAAGATTTTATTCATTTTTTACAATTAATTGTAGTTATTAATTTTTTACAATTAATTGTAGTTATTAATTTTTTACAATTAATTGTAGTTATACTTGTAATGGATCGTGCAGTAGATCTGTGCTGTTTGTTATCATTGTGTTTATACTGTTAATCCCACCCTTCACATGCTCAATTGTACAATCACTTGTAGAACTGAAAATAACTACTGATGCAAAATACCCATAACTTTACATGACCCAGGGCTTTTTTGGCATGTTTGTGCATGCACGTGCTTGCATCCACGCTTAAATATACTGTACACTATTGAATTTATGACTAAATGAATTAATCAATCAACGTCAATCCTTACTTTACATGTACAAGGGTGTGCGGGTGAGTGAAAAATCTTTTAAAGTCAAATATTATGGATTTCTTATATTTAAAGCATGGATGTGATTTGGAGTGACATAACCATGCAAAAAAATAAATAAATAAAATAAAAAAACTGATGAATTTGAATCATTATATTTCATTGTAAAGTGTATTGTAATGTTAGAGACAATTAACAAACGCTGAAAAAATCATTTATTCATTTTTACTTAGTTAATTCTAGCTATAAATGAAATGCAAAAGGCTATCTCGCTAAAATAGACCGTGTAGTAGTTCTGTATTGTTTGTTATCATTGTGTTTCCTGTTAAGCAAACTCACCTTTCACGGGCTCAACTGCTCAATTACAATCACTAGTACAATTTAAAATACCAAATTATGCCAAATATTAATAACTTTACATGACCCAGGTCTTTGTGCATGCACGTGCTTTCCCATCCACGCTCAGATATAATGTACACTATTGAATCCGAATGGGTCACGTGGCGCGCGAGTCTCTATGGTAACAGGTAGTTTCAGCAGGCGGTGCAATGTCCTTTTCTTTCTCCAAATCGCTGCAGGAGCTCGCGAGGCTCAAGGTAACAAACTGCGTGAGTGTTTTTATTCAGTTCTACATTCGTTTGGTGTTTAGATTCGTTTTCGTTAACATGCTGGTATACAAATCCAGTACACGAGCTTCCTGTGATATCCAGGCCCTACAAACACGACAGGTAAACACAGCCTGGGTCCCTGCACCAGCTCCACCATCCACTGTGAATCCTGCCATAGTATATATATATAGTGCACGATACGAATGCTTACCTTCATATTACAAATAACGATTAGGAGAGCGTTAAAAGCACGTGGGCGCTGAGCATCCTCATCCAGCAATGTCCAATAACAGAACTATTAAGGAGAAGAGCTATTCCACAGCTTTTATTCATCTGCCCTGTTATTTCAGAGAGATGAAGGCATTGAGCACCTGAGCAGCTGCTTTCAGTGGAGAGACTTTGAAGCAGATGACCAGAGACAGTTAATACAGCACGAGTTTGTGTATGAGAATGTGATGTATTCAGTAAAGCGTGGGCTTCCGTGGACTGCAGTGGCCCAAATAGCAAATCTGAGTAAAGAGCTCCTCCCTGAGCTTCGAGGTGAGTCACAAACTCCTTCAAGCACCATGCTGCAAGGTCAGTGTTTATTGCTTAACCTATTGATTATCATTCACAAAACAGTACTCCATGTAATATTTGTGTTTTTTAAATTTAAATAGCCACAGATAATACAAGTATGCACCTGAGGTCAAAGGCCGAATTGATGCTTGATTGATTGACCGGACAATACCATAGTCATACAGTCTTTTAGTGGCACTGCAATATAAATGGTATTTTCACAGAAATACGTCAACATGCCAGAGATAACATTTACATTTAAGGTAGTGTTGAGCAGACGCCCTTATCTAAAGCGACTTACAAAAGTGCTTTAACATATCAGTAATATAATCTATTCCTTATAACCAGGACTCTAAACATAAATACACTTCTGAAACTGTTATGGTTTGTGTTGTTTTGTACCACTGAGTAAATTCTGGCATCTACACAGAATCCTTAATGTCACTGGACTATGGACCAGAAGGTCCAGGGTTCAAATCCCACCTCTGCCACAGTTGGGTCCCTGAGCAAGGCCCTT
>JAUZSU010022137.1:0-10715 GCA_034780255.1 Parotocinclus maculicauda
GGTTGTGTGTTTAATCAAACTACTTCTAGAAAGCCACAGTTGGGCGTCTGAGCAAGAAGCTTAAGTCTATTCATGGTTCACAATCTGCCCTACCCAATGTTTAAGGACCCATCAATGGTTACTGGTGAAACCAGGATTTTAGCTCACGCCCTTTAGTAGTTAAGAACCTTAAATACTCAGTCATTGAGTCACTTTTGACAAGTGTGTGCCAGTTACATAAACTGATTTTATTAGACTACAACCAGAAAATAAGGTGGCAATATTTGGTGTGCCCTCCCCTTACACCTAATGAATAGCAGCATCTTGCAACTTCATTGTGATGCCAAGTCCTTTTAGAGTCCAAATAAGCTTGAACAGGAATGGTCTTGGGCATCGGGGAACGGTGTGTAGCACCGCTGCCTCACAGCAAGAAGGTCCTGGGTTCAATCCCTGTCCTCCCTATGTCTGCGTGGGTTTACTCGTGATTATCCCACAGTCCAAAGACATGCATGATAGTTTAATTAGTGTCTCTAAAGTGGCCCTGACTCTGTGTGTGCGCCCTATGATTGATTAGCACCCATGTCTAGGGTTGTTCCTGCCCTTGCGAACAGAGTTGTCAGGTGGGCACCGGCTGGCCTGCGACTCTGTGTATATTCTGATAAAGCAGAAGATAATGGATGGAAGGAAGTCTTTTTCAAAAAGTAGCAGCCAGGAAGCCCCTTTATTTCAGGGAGATCACAATAAATACTGAATTTTTCCAGCAAAATCCATTTTGTTCTAATTTTCTTTTATAATATGTGTATTTGGTATAATGTCCATATTATATGTTTGCTGTATAAAATAATTACATAATGATGTATGGTCATTATAGCATTGCTAAAACAACAAATCCAATGGTTCCTTAAGACATTCTGTATATATGATGAATTTATGTCATTTGAGCATTTTAATTCTTCTTAAAATTAAATTAGTGCAGATTAAACTAAACTACATTACCTCACATTAGGTTAAGGGAAACATGTTTTCTTTTATTTTGGCAGGGGTATGGAGAGTGCTAAATTGAATTTATCCTTATTCTTCACTACAAAAGACTGTAAATACGAATAGTTTAAAAGAGTATCATGAGTGACAAATCCAAGTTTAAAATTATTCAGTTCAAGCTGTGACAGTATGTTACATATGGTCATTATACTACTTTTAAAACAACAAATGTAATTGTGTTTTAATGTTCTTTTTTGCACAGTACTGTGCGTTGTCTAATTAGCAAGTTAACTGGATTATTAAGGTATTGCTTAGACTTGAGTTTCTGTTTCATGACTAGAAAATTACCACATTACCTAAGCATTGAAATGTTCTGTGTTATGCTTAGTTACCACTTGGCCATTCAGTTTGAGTTTATCTTAAGAAGTCATTGGTTGCAGCCCAACCTGGGGTTTAAACCCAGGGTTTTAGGATCTGCCAATCCTTCACAGTGTATCCCTTGGAAACAGAAGGGTGGCAGATGTAGATGTAATTCCATGTAAAGGAGAGGTTTATTTACAGTGAACAGAAGGCAAAAGAGGAAAAAAACCCACAAAGTGATCCTAAACAAACATATAGTGCTAACACAGACATGCAAACAATAGGCTAATGCTAACAGACACTGCTAACATGAACAGACAATATATCACAAAGAGATAATGCAAACAGAAAGTGGTCATATTGCAAAACGACACTACAAAAAGAACGCAAATGCAGAGATATTCAGGAGCTCTCATTTGCAACTTTATTCCTTTGGGTTAGGTAGATAGTAGAACTGTGCTAATTTGTAGTAAGGTATAATTTGGGAGGCATTAAAGGTATAGTCAGTGATTGTTAAAATAAAGCGTGATAAATAATCCAAAAGACCATATCGAGCAAATTACTTGCTTGACAGTTATGTAACCTGTAAATCCAGAAGCCCAACCTTGTGAACCTTTGCAGTGCGCCTGTTTGGAATCATGGATGCTAAGCTGTATGTGTTTGAATAAAATATCCATTGGAATTTTTTTTACAAATTAGAATCTTTGTAAGTTGTAATATTTTTTAGCACAATTTTGCCACGAATAGGTACTAGCACACGGGCACTGGACTTTTGCGGCACAAACATCATCACAAGGTCTGTAAAAATGTACAACATGTTAGTCACACCTCTGGGAAGACCTACAGAGGGTATGATTGGCCATTTACACTGAATATCTTTAAAATACACCAGCAGAGGTAAAAAAAAAAAAACATCTGGAAAGCTACCTGTTGCAAGTAGGATTCTGAAACAAAAAATAAGCATCAGTAAATGTAAAAACAAAGTTGGCAAGCTAACCACAACATCAAAGGTGGTTACATAAGCACCTGTGAACAGGTTTCAAAGAAACTGGTGCAGAATTAGCAAGCGACTTGACGTTAAAATAGGACGACCTCGTCTCCATAGCTTTGAGAACAAGTATTTCATAACTTTGGAAAGTAAAACTGGTAGTCTTTTATCAACATGTCGCATTGCACAACATGCTGCCTCCTAGTGAGTGACGTCCAGATGGAAACTGAATGAACTTTTCTGCACAATGGATGCTTGATCATTTTATAAAGTGTTCATATTAAAGTGTTTATTTTAGTCCCAAATGTATATCACAATGACCTGATACTTGAAACGGCACCATAGTTTTACATGAATTACCACTGTATTAAGGAATAAATGGGCATTCATCAATACAGTGGCAATTCAAGGTCGGTTACCCCTTCAAATATGGTCAATTATTCAGCAACTTTAGTACAGTTAAATAAATAAGAGTGCAATTACAAAAAAGACACAAATAGCCAGACCTGTCCCTAGATACGAAGATTCCTCAAAACATCAAGTTCCTAAATTGTTATATGCATGAATGACAATACTTGGTGTAGCCTTTTTAGTTGTTTTTAAAGTGTTCTGGTTATGCAATATGTATGTATTTGAAAACTGACTTTTTCTACTAATGCTGGAATAATTGTACTAGTTAACTAGTTTTTTGATCATTATATGACCAATCTTTAGAGTAATTGCTTTTTCAGGTACAAAAGCATTGTTCTGGTTGACGTGCCAAAGAATGTACAGTTTTAAACTTGAATTACAGTTAAGTTACTGTTTTTAAATTGTGCTATATAATGGTGTGACCAAGGAAATGAAACATTACAATCTGAATAACTCTACAATAAAGTTCATAAAGGATTGCACAGATAGTTAACGCCATAAAACTTTGGTTTACTATTATGATTGGATTAATTTATTAGTAAACATTGAAAAATGTGTTTTGGTGGTTTTGAAAAAGAGAAACAAACAGTCTGGGTAATGAGGTACTTGATTAATGCTGGATTATTAGGCATGCTGTGTTGGATCATTTCTTCTTGACAAGGTCTTGGATAGTTCATCTCTCACCTCTGTGGCTTGTTGTTCAGTTCAACTGAAATTCTTATTGAATTTTTATTCTTATTGAATTTGTTTTGGTAGAGTTAATGGTAAAACAGATTAATCATGTTAGGTACAACCATTTCTATTTGAAAGGGGCTCGTAAAGGATTGCAAAAAGGATTGCTAAAGTATTCCTTGAATAATTATGTTATTGTTCCCAGTACTTTGAAGAACACTTCTTGAAGAACTCAGTAAAATGGTTTCTGATGCTTATTGTTTTAGTGAGTTTCATTTTGTTATTCAGTTCGGGGAGCATTTCTTCTTGCTCGCTTTGATAGTGTTAAGGAATGAGCAGAGTTAAATTAAATTTACATGAATTTGAAGTTGATTTATGCTTCAAGAACACATTTCACAATGTTGGAAAGTTAAACTGTTTTCTTAACTGTTCTACACTTCTGTTGAGCTATGCCTCTTGCATTTACCCATTGCACAATACCGTGCCTGGAAACTGAATGCACTTATCTGCATACTTTGTCAACAATTTTTTAGATAGTAAAAATGATTTGAAACAGTTATTTATGTTAGTATGCATATTTCTAGTGGATTTTCTGGAGAAACATATCAACTATGATAGGTTGTACCATTTTTGTTTAAAGGATTCCAAAATGGCTCCTCTGTCTTGTTCATTTATTTATTTAACGATACTGTTAATTATTTTAATAGGGCTTGATAGAACTTTACTTATAAAAAATAGTTCCCAAAGTTTCCACTGGAAGGTAGTTTTTTTTCTTATTTAGTTTGGATGAAATTGTTCAGCTCTGGAAACAAGAACAAGAATTGTTGTTCAAGAACAACAATTAGTAAATGATTGATTTAGTTTATTAGTAAACTTTGATTTGGTAAATGTACTGAAGAAACCGGTGTTTAAGTGATTACATTTACAGCAAAGACTCTTACCCAGAGAGAGGTACAAGTTATAAAGTTATACAATCTTACAATGTAAGCAATGGCACAGGAATCCAATGTCAGACAATCCATAAAAGAGGTGCAAATTTGCCCTAAATGGGGCAGTCAGCCCAATGACAGGACTTTCTAAAAGCTGTATCTTGGATGGTCCTGATGGATATAACTCCTCAAATTCCTGACTTGATTTCACCAGCATGTGTTCTGATGGATTTTTTTAAAATTAGATGAACAATTTCTAACTAACTCATAACCCTAATAGGGTTCCTAAGGGCTTGTCTGGCAGATTTCTACTGGAAAAACAAAGTAGCTTATTTGTATTTCTAAAATTGAGGGCAGAACTTCGGTGTAGGCTATTTAAACCTTGTCTTCCTTTAAACGCGGAATTTAAGCTTTGGCTATTAATACTTTGTAATCTACAGGAAGAAGCGAAGGTGTGGAGTTAAAAGACGCAAAGGGGGAAGGGGAAACTAGTCAAAATCTAAAGTAAAGTCCAAAAATGTGTGACTCGACAATTAGCGGAAGAGATGAATATTCAGAAGTGCAAAATCCCGAGTTGTCATATCTGAGTGGTGTTTAAAGTGAAGTAAAGTGAAGCGCAGTAGATGGTTGATGGCGGAGTGGGAAGTCCCTCAGGAAATCCCCAACCGACTCGGTGAGCAAACTCTGACCTTAAACTGCGCTTTCCAAAGCCATGAACCCACCGACAGCGAGCAGAGCACTCGAATCTATTTATGGAATAAATTAAGACAGGAAGCAAAAGACCCCATCTTTATTATCAGACCCTCGGAACAAGTCGCTTTAACAGAGATCCTTCCATCAAGATGGACGAGGACGTTTCGAAATTGCGGAGCTGCTCTATCATCAACACATTTTACCACGAAGCTCAGCAGGAGGCGAACAATTTGAGAAAGCAGATTTTTTCCCGAGACGGAATTATAGCCGATTTGAAAGCCAGATTGACCAGATACGAGAGAACGTGTGTGATGGAGGGAGAAGAACCCTGCCTTGTTGGACCATCTAAATCGCTGGTGGAGAGTCTGTGTAGAGAAAACTGCAAACTGAAGCAAAAGCTGAAAGACACACAGGTGGACATGTCCCAAAAACTGGAGTCGGCCAAAATAGTGAGTAATGTACAGTTTGTCTGTACATCATCTCAAAAGGGGTTCTGCAAGGGTCTTTAAAGAATTCTTCTTGATTATCGTTTTTAACTATAGACTAAATGGTATTATTAAAGATTAAACTAAAAGTACATTTACAGAAGTTTGTACCAAACACTTGGTCCTAAAACTAACTTGTTTAGGAAACTTGTCTTGTTAAATAACACTACAAATCTGTGATTAATTTTTTATATGTATCAATCTTAACCTTATTAACTGTCAACTAAGCAATGAAACAACTTAACAAATCCATTGGCTGGTTAAGTTTAACTGTGTCTACATGAAAAAGCCTTACACACCCGACTGGAGTATTATTCTGTATTTAAACTTTATTATTTATATTTGATGGTGCAATGTACCAATGTACCAATGGATGACCAAACCTGGTGGTTTTTAATGTTAACAGATAGCTGTAGATGACTCTTCCTTGGTCCACTGGTTGTTTAACATTATGAGAGCTGTTCCAACACAGAAAACATATGGGTTGATGACTCATTATTTGACTCATTTAATTGACACATTAAACCTGTGGTTTATTACGCACCAACTATTATAATCAAAAGATTTTATTATTAATTATTTTTTGTGAACAGTGTGTAGTGTATATCTGGACCTGACATTGGGTCTTTAAAGTTGTTAAGAATACTGTGCTATGTAGAACTATTTTAATTAAATAGCTCTATAAAAAGGGTTCCAGTAATGTCCTCTGAATAGCTACACTGTAGACTGCCAGCCTATTATTCAGATTGATGTATTATAGAAGGGAATGCAAGCAGTTGTTCTGGTAGATTTGCTGGGAAAACAGTTTTAAGGAGTTTTTACTATACTAGATGGAACAGTTTCTAATTAGGAACTCTTATAAATGTTTTCTAAATAGTTCATGAGATGATAAATATCTCTAGATGGAATCATATCTAAAAATGTTATACAAAAAAGCTGCTAAAAGGGTCCGTTGGATGGTTAACCCTTAAACCCCATGACATATTGTTCATAATTCATGATAAAGTCTGGAAGAACTTGTTCTGATGGATTTGTGTGTTGATCATCAAAATGAAAAGTTGTATATACTGTACAATCTTGTATATACCACAAATTTGAATAAAGGTCATAGTTTGTAAGCAAACAGGACTAATGAGGACAGGGTACTCACTACGTATAGAATTTATGGGTATTGTTGGTTCAATCTTGCCCACAACTTCCTACAGGAGATCCAGGTGCTCCAGCAGAAGCTAAGAGAGAAGGAACAGGACATGGAGCGGCCCGACCATGAAAAGGAACGTGAGCTCCAACGATTACGTGCCAACTTGGCTGCCCAAAATCGGGCACAGGCCACCCAAGATGTTCTGTGTAACTCTCTGGCTGAGGAGGCAGATCAGCTAAGGGGGCAGCTGGGCGCCACAGTGCGAGTGTGTGAGGAACTACTGGGAAGACTGGAGAAACAAAAAAACAGGACGGCCATTTCCGAACAGAAGTCTCAGCCCAACGAGGTGTGTATTGTGCAGTATCGTTTTTAGTGACTGTAATGTTTTAAAGTTTTAGTTCTGTTTTTTGGACCTTATCTCTGGAGAACACATGAACGCTGTACATTACGGGAATGCTTTATATATAAAATACAAATATTATATATATATATATGGTTTACGTTTTGGCACCTCAGAGTAACAGCGGTACAATAAAAATAATTGCTCAATCAATACTGAACGTTTAAAGAAGATAACCTATTCACTATATTCAAACATCATCCTTTTTCTTTCAGCAGATGTTAGATTCTTCAGAGGTTGCTCGTCTGAACAAAATCATCAGCAATTTACAGGAGGAGAAACAAGAGCTCAAGAAGAGAGTGGTATATGTAAGTTTCCATTTCAGTTCACTTTGTTGACCTTTTAAATAGTAAAGTCTGGATAAATTGTGTGTAAAGTGTTTGCATCACTGATCTGAACACCTCTCTCATTCCATCCCTCACCAGGTAGAAAACCTGAATTCGAAATGGCAGAAGTATGATCTGAGTAGAGAAGAATACGTTAGGGGCTTATGCGAGAAATTGAAGGAGTCCAGTGGCCTGGCACAGTGTCCAGGTGCTGCAACTGGCAACACGGCTCTATTACAGCTGGAGATCAGCCGCCTGAACGGCTTGCTGGAGGAGAAGATGCAGGAATGTGAGAGGCTGAGTCGAGAGAGAGAAGATAGCAAGCTGAGAGACCACGAGCGCATACAGATGCTCGAGCAACAGGTCAATAGTGACATTTTTCCTCATCACACTTTCATCATATTAGTGTATTGATATTTTTATTAATACGTTAATTGTTTAAAGCAAATTACAAGCGAGCAGAGCTTAATAGATGAGTGCTAAGGTTCTTATTCATAGGCCCAATGCATTTGCACTGGCAGCTCTCAGATTAGCGATCAGGGGGATATTTGGAGGTGACTAAAGATAGGGGTTAGCAATAACCCCCATTATTTTAGGGGTCTTGCTTATAGGCACAGTATGACCCAAGCAGTTTTTTAGGGCTCTTACTTAAGTGTACCATAAAAAGCATCATGTGACTCACCACACCAGCAACACTTGACTGGTTGATGCACCATGAGACAGGTGCTTTACGTGCCTCCCAAAAAGAAATGGTTCCTTTTAAAAGAATCACTATAATAAACCACACAAAGGTTGAAAAGAAGTCCCCTGTCAACATACTTCTCATATATATATATATATATATATATACACACAAACACACTTGTTAAGAGTTCATATTTATACCTAAAAATAAAGCATACAGGAGCCAGGTGCTAATTCTTGAGGGCCTGGGTTCAAGTGCCCAAATGAGTAGTGCTGACTGTGTCCAAGGGATTCCAGGGTAGGGTCCAGACCGTTCCATGTGACCCTGGTCAGCATAAGGAAGGGCAAAACATGACTCTTTTTACTAAAGCTAAAAACTCAAATATTTTAGTAAACTGTGATGAAACCATGTACTAAATTGTATCCACTATAATCTAGTAAAGGACCGAATGTAACAAATAAATTTAGCTAAAAGTTTACTGGTATAGGCACATAAAATGTGTGTGCTACTTAAAGCAGTCATGTATTGGAACCTGCACTATAGCAGATAGCTATTAAAAAAACAGTTTTTTTCCATAAACTCACATTTTTCCACAAAGCTTCTATATGACTTGTTCGGTTATTGTTTACGATGGAAAATGGTGGGTTCCTGTTCCAGTCATGTTACGCAATATGCATACTCAAGTTCCACAACTGCCAGGTGTGCAAATGAAACACTGATTACCTAAATCAAAACCTGAATACAAAATAATAGACGCTGATAGGAGAAAACAACAAATAGACAATATGAAGAGTAATAATAACACAACTGATTCATACACATTAATAATAATTAAGTCATTTGTGTGACACCAGGTCCCTGACCTGTACTGGACACACCGGAACCCAAGAATGGAACTAATCCTCAAACTAAACTCAAACTCCTAAGACCTAAGCCAATTATATCTAAAGTATTGTGTTGTTCCCCTCCAGGTCCTGGCCTACGCTGAAGACTTTAAATCGGAGCGATCGGACAGGGAGCGGGCTCAGAGCAAAATCCTTGACCTTCAGGATGAAGTGGGTCGTCTGCAACTCCAAATTCGTGCCCAGGCAAGTCACCCTACCTACTGATCCTAATGACAGCACTGTAACATGGTTAGTGGAGAATAAATCTGCAGACTGTTAAAAAGGAAATCCTGTAGCATCATCACATCAGATGTTGTCGAACTGTAAGACAGCTTATTCCTGTGGTTATGTAGTCTTATATAAGAGTTTGTGCACCCATGGTTGTTTTTCTCTAAAGGAAACAAACTGAAACGTGACAAAGCATTAAATCTGGTGTCTGTATAGGTTTGTGCATTAATTGTTTGTTAGATCCTAGAACTGAGTTGACTTGTTATTATATTATGAGAAATACAGTATCTCACAAAAGTGAGTAAACCCTTCACGTTTGTGTAACTATTTTATTATATATTTTAACGGGATGGCACAGAAGATATGAAACTTTGATACAATTTATAAAAAAGTCAAGATAATTTATGTAGCACTTTTTACAATGGAGCATTGTCTCAAAGCAGCTTTACAATCTTATATTATCTTAAAAGCCCAAACCCAAATTGAGCAAGCCTAGGGCGACAGTGGCAAGGAAAAACTCCCTGAAAGTAGAAGAAAGAAACCTTGGGAGGACCAAGACTCAAAAAGGGACCTGACCTCCATGGGTGGCCTAGATGTTAATTGAATAATTAATTTGTAGTAATAGTAAAATTAAGTAAATAATACAAATTAAATTAATAATACAAATTAAATTAGTAATACAATAGAAATTAAATAGCAAACTAGATTTAAGATGGAGTCAGTGGTAAGTTATTGGAGGGAGTTACTGCACTCTGGTGGGACCAGGGCATGGTAGGACTCGGTTCTGTTAAACCTCTGTGGCCTCCACAGTGGCATTATCATACCTTAAGAAAGGTATACCTTTTTAGACCAAACCCATATTACCTTTGGGAAACAATGTTTTATTCAGTATAATCATTAAACCATTAAGACTGATTAAGTCTCAAACTGGTTTCATTTGTCTTTAGTATTCTTATAAATCACCAGATCTGAATCCCAATACCTTAGCGGTATGGTAGAATGGGAGATCAGGAATTGTTTAAGGCATTCCTTTTACATCTTGTAAAACCAGTGCCTCCAAATAATTGAGAGCAAAGAGAGGCTTGGTGAATGTCTGTTATTGTAATGTATGAATCACTGTGAGTAAAACACATAATTAGCTTGGCTGCCAGTACAATAAATGGCTGTTAAGGCAGAAAATGAGATGCAAGTAACCAGTAACATATTATTGTCCCAAAACAGGAGAAACTTTTTGTTTTTATGGAATAAAAACCTTGTACATGATATATTATTATGATATATTAATAAATAATGTTAGATTTCATCGTTTAGTTTGTAAAATATATGGATGTTCACCACGGTTTGTTTTTCCGCAAGCAAGAATTTAATAACAGCACTCACTCTGCTTGTAACGAAAGTTGTATCTAGACGCCAATTTGACGCTTTGCTACGGCTCTGTGAT
Organism: Parotocinclus maculicauda; assembly: GCA_034780255.1. Lineage (NCBI taxonomy): Eukaryota > Metazoa > Chordata > Actinopteri > Siluriformes > Loricariidae > Parotocinclus > Parotocinclus maculicauda. Next base: position 10,604 of record JAUZSU010022137.1, read on the forward strand.
CTGCCGGAAGTGTTCGAAACTTCACAGGCGTGCAGAAGAAACATCAAATTTGAAGCACCTAAAAGGATGTTTGTCTATATATATATATATATATATATTCTTTTTTTAATGT